>CM050323.1:2942076-2990654 GCA_027475135.1 Bactrocera correcta | reverse complement strand
GTAACTGTGGTCTATATAAATGGTGATTCATTTCGAGGTTCCGTAACTTTTCAAAGAATAAACAAAAGATTTCAAATTTAATGGGATAATGTTTATATAATTCGACAGAATACAAGTAGAACACATATTATCATTTGAATGAATTTGGGGTTAATTTTTTGAAGATAATTTTCTTCAAAAGTCTTCCATGGCTACGTCTAAGATGATCCCTCCGTTGAGTCCAATTTTCGCTGACCTGCTCGAGCATTTCGATAAGTATGTGGTGAATGACATGCCTGATGTTTTGCTCCAAGACCTGAAGCGAAATGGGATAGTCAGCATAGACTTTAGAATTTACGTATACCCACAATAAAGAAAAAACATGAAATAATCTGCTCACTGAAGTGTTCTCTCTATAAAACCAATGATTGATGAGATGTGTAGGAAGTGGCGCCATCTTGTTGAAACCAAATATCGACGAGATCACGAGCTTCAATCTTAGGTATCAAATAGTCTGTTATCATCGCGTGATAACGGTCACCTGACAGCATCGGCATCATTTTTAAAAGAATATGAATGATCCGACCGGCCAACAAACCACAACACGAAATGGCATTGAAAAACAACTTGTCACTTTAGTGTCCAAATTTATTTTAAATTTTATTTATCAAAATGAATTTTCTAAGACTAAGTATTCTTTAACAAATGTTGTATGTATATGTTGCATATTAATTTATTGATATTCAAATTTGACAGATGTATATAAATAATAATGTAGAGCACTGTCGCAATTTTTGTAACATGACTACTAAGGAAAGAGAATTGTAAAATGTGAAATGGTAAGTTTTATATTGAAATAAATTTGAAAGTACTTGGCGTACTTGGCGTTAGTTGCGTTTATGCAGATCAGTCAATGTGTTTGGTTTGTTGGTGACTTCAACGTTTGCAGCGATGGCTATACAAAAAAGTATCTCTAATTGGATCACCCGTAAGGTCATACCGGGGCACTTGAATAGACGTATTTATTTTAAAGTTTAATGCTTTTAACGTTTCTCTTGCGCCTGTGCATCGAATGTTTAAGCTTTGGATGGGGATGGATGTGATTTTTATCCGGATTCGCCTCTTTCAACGCCGTGAGATCAGGTGAGGAAAATATTTCTTACAAACTTGATTTTTAATCCTTTTGTCGTTGTAAAACATGTCTATTATACTCTGTGAAAGATATTGTGGAGCAAAGAACCAATTTTCACATTTTCACAGAAAATCAAAGCTCTAAACATTTAGTATACTTTGTGTTTACACTACAAGTCCATTATAAGAAAAAATATTGAAAATAAGGCTGAGCTTTAAAATGAGATATTTTTGATAAAAAAAATATTTGAATCACACACTGCTTTTAATCCGCATTTAAATTTATTCACATTGTCAATGTACAGTTAATTTGATAAAACTATTGAAAACTTTTAGTGCTGCACATGTAAAGCACAGAGCAAATAAAAAAGCACTGCTTCATTAAATGTTTAATTTTTTATATTAACAAAGGCAAAATAGTTAAGTCAAAATGTATAAATCTGCAACTAAATGTATGTAATTAAAACTTTGCCACAAGTGAAAAGCGATTAAACAGCAAATACTAAAAGCAAAACCTTATCGTCCATAATTAATTTCATTTAATTTTATGCACAATAAGTGAACACACACACAAACGCAAATACACTGACGAGCGAGAATAGTTGAGGTCCTACTGCGAGGGGCGGCACAGGCTTGCAACAGTTGAACGGGGGTGTGGCTCGAGAAAAACCCCAATGAACTTTGCGGCAAGAGCATAACACATGCCAACAACATTAACTTAATTACACACAAATTCATATATGAGTATAGGTGTGTGTGTGTTAGCAGCGGCGTTGCCATCTTCATCAACATCAACATGAACATTATCATCACAGCCATACTCAGCAGCTCCGCATATTACAGTGGCAAATGCCATTAATTTTACAACACCCGGAGCGAACCACTGGGATGCCGCCTTATCGCATTCGGCATGGATACGAGCCTTTTCTCTGTCTTCCTTTCTCCTTTTTGGCTGGCGAAGGCGAGTGCGGGCACACACATATGGGTCCAAGGAAATTTTCATAACTATAATTGCTTACCCCGAGCATTCGGTTACATAAGTGCGGAGTTCTAGTAAAAATAGTTAGTTAAAGGGTAAAAGTTTCAAGCGCTCCAAGGCAGACGATAGCAACCATGTGGACTAGTTAGTTGGGTTAATTGTTAGCTCTAAATATTAATATTCTACAGTTTGAATAATGCCTTTGATGCGGACGAAAATCGAAATATCCGCTGTTAATATTTTAACGGTGTATTTATATTTATATGGGAAGTTGTATAACGCTTATTGGCATCATCTTTATAGTGGAAGGAACTCGTTTTATTGCCCCATTTTGGGATTAAGTACATATAATTTAAATCATAAGAAAAATCGAAATGAAACCGCTGAGGTAACTGGCTCTCGGCGAGAGGTGTTTTGGGCTCCAAATAATTATATATGTACTATATATTGTTTGCATAAAATTTCTTCGAAAAAGTTGTCTATTATGCCGGTCTAGATAGGACGACTCGAAGCTTCGAGTATGGTTCTGGCCAAAAGATGCTGTTACAGACGAAAATATAAAAAAAACGCAACATCTTTTTGTATGACTGCAAAATATTTTCGTGTCCTCAAACCATACGAAATATTTTTAAAAGTATAGGTGAGAACACAATATACATTTTCCAAAGAAAACGTATGGATTACAGCACAATTCGGTTTCATATTTGCCTATTTTACCCCAGGAAAAGAATCTGTTTAAGTCGCAATATTTTATTTTACAAATTGACTAATATTTCCCTGTCAGCTATAGACACAGGTGTTCTCATATTCGCTATCTAAAGAGCTTAATGATTTTTAATTGAGATGGCTTAACCTCAGCTTATATCTTGTGCAAAATTATTTCCCTTTACCTTCATTGGTGCTGGATTTGTGTGCTGTAAATTTAAGGAATCTCAGCCTGGAAATTCAACGCAGGATTACTCTTGCCAACAGGTGCTACTTCGGAATGAGTAGGCAATTGAAAAGTAAAATCCTCTCTCGACGAACAAAAACCAAACTCTATAAGTCCCTCATAATTCCCATCCTGCTATACAGTGCAGAGGCTTGGACGATGGCAACAACTGATGAGTCGACCTTAAGAGTTTTCGAGAAAAAGGTTCTGCGAAAGATTTATGATCTTTTGCGCGTCGGCCACGGCGAATATCGCATTCGATGGAACGATGAGCTGTACGAGATATACGACGACATTGACATGGTTCAGCGAATTAAAAGACAGCGGCTACGCTGGCTAGGTTATGTTGTTCGGATGGACAAAAACACTCTAGCTCTGAAAGTATTCGACGCTGTACCCGCCGGGGGAAGCAGAGGAAGAGGAAGACCTCCACTCCGTTGTAAGGACCAAGTGGAGAAGGACCTGCCTTCGCTTGGGATATTAAATTGGCGCCATGTAGCGAAAAGAAGAAACGATTGCGCGCTGTTGTTGACTCGGCTTTAATCGCGTAAGCGGTGTCAACGCCAATTAAGAAGAAGAAGAAGTTTAAGGAATCAGATGGGTTTTAAAATTGCAGTAAGGAGCCGTGGTTGTGGTCCGATTTCGCCTTTTCATACACTTCAAGATAATAATATAAGGATAGTGTTTTTAGTTAAATATGTTTGAAATTGGTCAAGTAGTTCTTGAAATATAGGACTTCACATAAATACTCCCAATTTCCGTTTGAAGCCTTGGCCAATGAGCAATGCCCACTTTAAGCAAAATTATCAGTAAACTGATTTTGATTTTTCATAGGCAGTGTCTTTTCATGTGAAATATATTTATTCATTTCAACATTAGATTTTGGTAAAAATTTTAGCACATGAAACTGAAGCAGTAAATACTTTTAAAGCCAACTTCTAAATGTTATCAATAATTTTTATAATTAAAAACCAATCGAAATTTCCTATAACGGTGCATACTTGTGCTTAGAATGAATCAGGTGACAGCTTGCTCTAGACCCTATCCGCATAAAATTGTTCTCACTCAAGAACTGAAGCTATTGCACCACCATAAACGTCGCAAATTTGCTTTGGAACCACTGGAAAACAATCAATTTTTTTTTTAAATCCTCTACCCCGAAGAGGTTTACTCCCAACTGAGTGGTGCCGTAAAGTATGTAAATATACAATTCTGTCGGTTCTGGTGCGAAGAATATCCACAAATTATTAAATTGATAGTTTGCTGACCAGACCAAAAGGTGGAGTCATCGGTTCGTACTTCTTTCGAAATGAAGCTAGGATATATTTATTGTCAATGGACAGTGGTCGAGATCGATGAGAACCAACTTTCGCAATTGGAAGAAATTGATCTTGATAACATCTGGGTTTGGCAAGCCGGCGCTATCTGCCACACAGCATCTGCAACAACCGAATTATTGCGAGAAAAATTTGGAGGTTCGAAAATTTCCAGAAATTGTGACATTAAATGGCCTGTAGTCACTGGTCATTATCAATAAACCAGACTATCTTCAAGCTTAATAAGTCAATATTGACTGTGCTATTGATTTAATTGAAAAAATACTCGAAAATGAAACTTGGTATGCGGGTTTCTTAGTACAAACAAAAAAAAAAAATACCAGTTCGTCCAAAATCGCCACTAACCAAAAACATATATTATAATATAAAATAAACACTAAATTAAGATATAAAACCACTAAAAGCGTGATAAATTAAAACGCCAGAGACATTAAATTTTACTACTGAGATGATATGAGAGAGCTGTAAAGGAGTTGGTGTGTAAATTGTACAATGGGCGTGGCACCACCGATTCCCACAAAATTTAATACATGACATTCTCGTCGTTTTAACGGAGTTATTTTATCCCCGTTAGGGTGGTGAGGATTATTCAAGTTGTCGTCGACGTCATCTAACGGGAAGTCTAGTGAACGTGCTGTTTCGACGGGGTCGAACCAAAAGAATGCAAAGAGATGGTCAGTGTCATGCCGAGACTCATTGCACGCAGAATATACGTTGAACATATCGGGGTCTATTCTGGACAAGCAGGAGTTTAACCTGCTACAATCGCGGCAACTCGAGCATTTCGTCTTCAATAGGTGGTGATTTGACTTCAAGAACGCCATTCATTGTCGTCGACGTAATTGAGGAAAGACCTCTAGATGTTTATAATAGGCGGCTCCGCTCCAGGAAGGTGACTGCAGGGGTGGTTTCTGCGAAACCATGCCAGCAGGAACTGCTTGGAGACGAGTTCATTATGCTCCTTATCTGGGAGCATAAGCATCTCACTATGTAGATGTTCGATGGGAGACATCAAGAGGCATCTTATGGTGGTCCAAGATGCAGTGTTCTGTCAGGTGTAGTTGAGGACCGTAGTTGAGGGCCGTAGTTGAGGACCGGCTAGCCGATTGCCTTGTACCTTGCCAACAACGTTTCTTTGTCTTTACCCTACGTGCTGCCGGCTAGCGACTTGAGGATTTTGTTGAGGCTTTGTACCTTGGCGATAATCATGGTCATATGAGGAGTGAAGGAGTGTAGACTATGAAATGTTACACCTAAAATCTTAGGATTATTGACAGTCGGAATCGACTGCAATATTCAGCTCAAATCTATACTCCTTCGTCCACTACGTAAATATGGTCGCTGTGGATTTGGTGGGGTAAAGTGGTTTGTTCCATGCAGAGAAAAATCGAGAAAGGTCGGAGAGATAGCTGTTCACCTTTGAACAGTTGCCATTGATTCCATTGCCCGACGTCAATATCGTGTAATCATCAGCCTACGAGGTTGTGGAAACTTCATCTGATGGCTGTGGGAGTTTCGGGGTGTAAAAGTTAAACAGTAGCGGGAAGAGGACACCACCCTGTGGAACCCCCTGTTTAATTCCCCCCGGGATTTTTCTCCTCGAAATAGTATCACACAGGTAGTTTATGGTCCACCTCTTCAGTCCTGTAGAGAGCGTAGTTTGTTCGATGTCCTGCAGTGCCGTTGCGTGACTGATATTGTCAAAAGCTTTGGACAAGTCTAACGCTACAAGCATCGTTCGCTCGCAGAGTGGTTTCTAGTTGAGGCCACGAATTACCGTGGATGTCCTCTGTTGGTCACTCGGGGGAGTGTCGGCGTGCATATTGCACAGCCGTGGAGCCTAGTGTCGCAGTATTGCGTTGCAAAGTGGGGACCACGCAACTCGTGGTCGATTCCCTATGTGTCTTAAGGCCTGAGCAGGTCTTAAGATGGCTTCATCTATTGCATGTATTAAACCAGACCGGGGTTGAGTTTGGATGGAGCTTTTTAGCGCAAACACAGCAGAAAATTGGACTCAATGCCAACGCCTGCTGCAAGGCGTTGCTCTAATAACGGCAAACTTATACTCACCGATTCAAACGGGGTTAGATCGTCTCTTACATTTTTATGTCGAAATTGGACAACAACTACGTATACTTCCCATATATAAGGTGGGTTCCAAATTAAACAGGACTTAAAAAAAAACAGAACAAATGGTTTTTCAAAATAGTCTCCCTCTGCTTTATCCCAGCTTTTTGCACGGTCCAAAAGCATGTCGAAAGGGTTTTTTTTTAGCTCGTTGGCCGGTATGGCCGCCAGTATGCCGGTGTAAGCCTTTAATGGGCATTTCCTTTTTCCGAAAAAGATAAAAAGGTACGGTACCATATCATGTGAATACGGGGAAAGCTTGGTGGTAAAAATGTGACTTTTGGTCAAAAAATCGGTCACAAGCTTCGAACGATGAAACGGCGCATTATCGTGCAACAAACGCCAACTTTCATCTTCGCGATGTTCGGGCCGAACACGTCGAAAACGGCGCATCAAACGCGATAAATCGATGTTTTGAAGATGTTCGATTCAATTTCAATGATTTTCAATGATAATTTCGGCTGATCTTTGATAAATTCATGCACAGTTTTGATGGAATTTCCAGTGATCACGGACTTTGATTGGCTCACAGTTATGTCCTCAGGACCACTTTGAAAACGGTGAAAGAACTCTTTCACTTTGCTAAGGGATAGGCAATCATCGCCATAAATTTGTTTCATCAATTGAAGCTTTTCGGTAAAAGTTTTACCGATTTTAAAACAAAATTAAATGGTGGCTCTTTGTTCGAAGCTCGTTTTCGCACCGATAAGACAAGTATACTGACACTTAAAACACGTTAACTTTACTTTCAATTGTTAAAATGTCATGAAATTCTCATTGGATAGTCGAAAAAGATAGCAGATTCACCACCACGCACCAGTGGACATATAGATGGCACCATCAGGGGGTGCTAGATTCAAAAAGTTCTGTTTGTAAAAGGCAAGAGAGTTTGAAGCGTTGTGATCTTAAGTGCTCAGTCACAGAAACAAAAATTTCAACAGCAAAAATTAAGAATTAGATTAAAATTTACTATTTCTAAATGTTATTTGTTAAGAGTAGATAAAATAATATTTTTAATGGTAAAGAGTGAGTCTGTTCGATCAAATGTGCTGGAATGAGAATTGAAATCATGACATATACCGCGGAATGGTTCCTTTAACTCAAATTTGTTCTAGAAAATTTTAAAATAGAGCGAGCGGAACGTTAAAATTAATATCAGAATAGAAAGATGTCGGGAGATTTATAAGATTTAAACGGTTAGTGTAAGGAGGAAGATTATAACTGGAATCCCAATGTAAATGATTTAAGGCAAAAAGTAAAAATTGTTTTTGATTTGGACTCTAACTTATCCGAATGGACTTGGTAATTAGGGTTCCAAACCATAGAAGCATACTCTAATATAGGCCTCACCAGAGATGTAAAAAGAATTTTAGTAGCAAGCGGATCTCTAAATTATTAGACCAACGTTTAGCAAAACTAAAAGTGCCTTTATAAACCGTGGAAGATGCGTGAATATTAAAATTGAGTTTGGGGTCCATAGTTACTCCCAGGTAAACAAAACCGCATACTTGCACCAACCTAAAGTTTTGTATTGCGTATGAAGTAAAGTCTACGGATCTACGCGAAAAGCATATCGTTTTTCATGTTTTAAGGTTCAATGGCATGTCATTTCTATCACACCTAGAAACTAGGTTGTTTAAGTCTGTTTTCAACTGACATATTTCGCTGTTTTAAGTATGTATATGTTTTAAAAAGTTTTACAACATCAGTATATAATAAAACTTTTGAATACTTAACAACAGATGATATGTCATCAATAAATAACAAGAACAGAATTGGACCTAAGGTAGCCACTTTGTGGAACGCCTGAAGGAACATCGATTATTAGAAAAAGTATCGTTAAATATGATATTTTGAAGTCTATTACTAAGATAAGAAGCAACCCATTTTAGAAATATTGGTTGAAAACTAAGAAGATCCATTTTATTCAAAAGAATTGAATGGTTTACTTTATCAAAAGCTTTACTAGAGTCTGCGTAAATGTATAACATCAGTATTCTTATTTTCCCTAAAGCCCGTTGATACATGTGATAAAAATTCAAGTAAATTAGTTACTGTAGATTTCCCTTTAAGAAAACCATGCTGAGAACAAGAAATTAGTGGAGAGATCCGGATTAAGTATTGCTGACAACGTTGCTATTCCCCCATAGTTTTCAATAGATGACCTAAATCCAAAGGAATATAAAAGAAATATAAATGACTTTATCCATATGGATGGAAATAAGCTTTGCTTAAGAGATGAATTAAATAGTTTTGTTAGGGGTTGGTATATATATTTGGCACATTTCTTAAGAAAGCATGAGGGAATCATATCTGGGTCATAATTATATAATTGTTCTAACATATTTAACTGATATAAGATGCATTAATGACAGAAATCGAACTTAACTTGTGCTGATGCGGAACATATTTGAGGTTTTTTTTAGAGTAATTGGACTTGAAGAATTCAGCGAACATATTAGAAATGGTGTGATTGTCACTAGACATACTAGACTTTTATTTCATAGAGGACGGAAAATTAGAAATCCTGCGTTTGGAGTTGACGAAACCATGGAACTATTTTGGATTATGTACAATATTATCTTTTACTTTGTTTATTTAATTATTATAGCATATTTTGTTAAGTTCAGCAAATTGTCGACGCAATTTTGATTAGTCACCAATTAAACCAATTTTTTTAAAGAGTTTAAATGCGAGAGATTTTAATTAAGAAATAATCGTTCTCATATAATGGTATGTCTGTAGTCAAAATCTTAGCCGCCATATACTTAATATAAAAAAAGAAATGTGGTGTCGTGGGACACCAGGTAGGAACGAAGTTCCTTCGGATAATGTAGAATCGATACAATTTGCAAAAAAAATTGTGCTTAATTTTATGTAGGTTGTCTTGATTTTTCTCTCAAATTTCGCTGATTAGTTTTTATTTAAGTACAGATAAGTATTAAGAAAATTTAGTATTTTAAGAAATAATGAATTAGGTAAAATAAAAAAAATGTAATTCAAATTATTAACTAAAATAACAAAATAATAATCAAGTTGCCTATAACTTGCCCAAGTAACTAAAAGAATTTCACATTTCCGAGTTCTCTACAAAAGTCTTCGAAACTTCTACTTTGACCCCAGCTTATTCCTTCCGTTCCGCGTGTAGCCTTATCTATTACTATATCCAATACGATGTTAAGGGAATATTTAAGTCTAAATTCAGAAATTTCAAGTAAAAAAATGTAAATTAATATTTTTAATATACATTTTTTATTATTTTAACGTTGCAAGAATACATAACAAAATCTGAAAATAGGTACCAGGGTCTAAATATACGGTTTCATGGGGGCTTGAACAGTTTTGATTGGATTTGAACAATTCTTGGACATAAGGTGGCATACACTAAAGATATTAATTGTACAAAGTTGTATCCAGTTATATTCATAGCTACTTGATTTGTGTACTGGAAACTGAACGAATCAAGTGGAATTTAAAATTGTGCTATATGGGAAGCAGGCATGGTTGTTGTCCGATTTCGTCCATTTTCACAATGTTACATAAGAATGTAAGAAGAATGCCACGTACTAAATTTTGTCGAAATCGGTCAGTCGGGTCCCGAGATATGGGATTACAACAAAAAGTTGGCGGTTCTTTTAGTAGAAATGAGCGGGATTATAAGCCGATTTCATTCTTTTTTGGTCGGTAGAAGTTCTTATAAGATTAGTACTCAGCAAATTTGGTTGTTGCAGCTTAAGTGGTTTAAGAGCTATGTACATTATTAGACGGCGGGGCCAAGCCCATTTTTTCAAAAGGTTGTGCCCACAGGTGCCATTAGCTACTGCCATTCCTTGTGCTTACAGCTTCATATCTTAACTGATCGCTTAGTTATGGAACTTTATATATTTTCGGTTAGTGGCGATTTGTGTTCGGACAGACAGACAGTCAGCCAAAATTCAACTTTTCTTTTCGTCCAGATCCTTTATATACATATATATAACCCTATATCTATCTCGCTTAGTTTTAGGTGATACGTACAACCGTTAGTGGAACGAAACTATAATACTCTGTAGTAACTGGTTGCAAGAGTATAAAAAGTACCAGCTGATAATATGTGGTCTCAAAAGATTGGGACGTGCCCATACAAATGATTTTAATCCTCGCAACAATCTAAAACTACCACATTTATAACTGTTCGGTGTTTTTTTATTATTATAAAAACTTAAATTTTGGGATATGGTTAATTCTGGACCTAGACAAGTCTATAAAGAAGACTCTCTATCATTGTATATGTGATTTTATTCAATTAATGAGCTCTTTTTCTTACAAAGTACGTTAACCCACATCAAAGTAGACAGTTTTATTAAATCAATTAATTTTAATTCTATTATCGAATGCATTCCAGAATATGAAGTGCATTGAACGCCTCTTGGAAGTCGATAAAGATGAGATACAGAGGGAAGCGTCATCATTTCATTAATTTTTTCCATATCGGATACAAAACGCTTTCTGGAGTCTTTGCGACAGGGGCCTAAGATCCTGGGTCTCAAACAAAGATACTTATAAATAGCTTTTTGAGCTCGAAGAGCTTACGGTCTTTTTCTTACGGTTTTACTATCACTTTTTTCAGTTAGGTCCCGCAGCAAAACCCCTATCTTCTCCAAGCCTGCCGTAAGGAACTTCGTTCCAATATTTTCGAACTTCCGGATGACTTTGTGCAGCATACTATATCGGCCAAAATATAAGTTATAAATAAGAGGGGGTGTTTTATTCATATCTTTGAGCGAAAACTTGACCTAGCCTTTATATAACTAATATCAGGATTTTTGAACTTTCTGAACTTTACTCTATATGACTGGTTTTACACCTTAAAGTATTTCCCTGGCTTTTATTCTTGCGATTTGTAAGAGTATAAAATATTCGGTTGCACCCGAACCTAGCCCTTCTCTACTTGTTATATACAAGTATATGTTTTGTAGGGTCTCCGATGTTTCCTTCTGGGTCATCGCGGCATACATAATAACAAGGTATAAACATTAGGCTTATCTCAAGTAACCACGTGATCTGTTTGAATAGTTTTTAGATTAAATTAAGCCCCTTAAATATCATTATTATGTCGCTTTGTCAACAAACAAAGTTCATTTAGACTGGACGTATGCAAAATGAATTAATTGAGGCATTAAGAGACCTTTACCAAAAACATGTGTATATTTGGAAATAATGACAGCTATAAGTCAACAAGCATTTGCAGTTAAAATGGTTTTAAAAATTCAATTTTAACTGAAAAATTTATTATTTTACAAATATTCTTGTAGTTCAGTATTTACTAAGCGCATATTCAAGCGAAAAATAAGCAAAATCAGCTCAATAGAAATGTACATGTATGCATATAATAGTATGTGTGTAGGTTCGAAGTCGATTTAATTGACAGGAAATTTATGTAACTGTACAACATTTGGTAAAGTAATACAAATCAAATTAAACATTTAATACAATAGCTAACAGAACCGCTTTTTTATAGCTCGACAATCCGAGTTTATTGGCAAATAAATATGTGCACATGTACATAAATTTATAACTGTACTGCATTGGTTCGGTTTTTGACAATCAAACATGGAATGCATAATGGAATTGTTTGCTCACATTTGTTTGATCATAAATTGTATGCCTTGCATTTACATGCACGCTTTTTATTATTTATTAAACCATTGTTGTTAGCTTTAATTTTTTTCGATTTTTCACATTTCGATGGCGACCGTAAAAAATATTGGCATGATGGCATAAATGAAATGTGCTGACTTCGGGACATTTGTATCGGTATATTAGGATTTTCAAATGAGTTGCAAAAATCTGAAGTTGCAGGTTGAGGTATGCGGTTATTGTGGGAATGCCTAGAAAACAAAGTTCCAATACCAAAATTGAAAAAGCAAAGGGGGAAAAAATTGAAATAAATTTCACAAATTTTCAAAAATATTAAGCGTATATATATGGAACTACAATACACAGTATTAAACAGCATGCAAATAAAGGCTTTAATATGTTCGAATATTTCACTTGGAAATATTTTTTTTTGTTCTATAATAACTACTTACATAAACTTTTGAAATATATGGTTATAGTAATGTAGTTGTCGAATTGCGACTGAATACGAAAAGATTTCGGACAAAAAAAACTTCTCAGACAGTTTTGTGATATGGAACATAGTAGAGTATAGTTTCAGAACGCCTCCAAAATGGGACACCAACAAAAGAAAAGCACTCCACATTTTCAGGTGTTCTTCGATAAAGGCAAATGGTGTTTGTGATCTTCGTGCGGTAACAGGCAAAAATTAAATTTTGATTTCTTCGGAAGGTTTCAAGAATTGACCTCGGTAAATATAATATATAAAAATTGTTCGATTGCCCAAGAGCTAAACACTGCACCAAAAACCTTTTGCAACCATTTAAATAAAGCTAAGTGCAACAAGTAAGGAAGGGCTAAGATCTGGTGCAACCGAACATTTTATTCTCTTGCAACTTCCAGGAATCAAAACAAGGGAAATATCTTAAGGGGCACACCTAGTGGGAAATTTTCAAAAAATCGATTTGTTTTTATATTTCGATAAGTTACACCTTCAAAAATAATATACTAAAATCTAAAATCGATATCTGAAATAGTTTTTTAGTTACAGCCATTTAAAAGAGTAGCCGCTAGGCAGTTAGATAGTTGCATTGGAACTTTAAACGCGTTTTTCTCGAAACAGCATTTTTCGAAGTTGCTTCAGTGATTTCTCGGAGACAAATGATCCGATCGCTATCGAATTTTTTACATGTTCTATATATAGTTCTCCGTACAATGACCTATCGATTTTTGATCTGATCCAAAAATAGAATTATGTTTTTTTTTTTAGATTTCATCCACGGAGAAGGCCGAAATCACTGCAGCAGTGAAGGACCTTCTTTTTGCGCCTTTGGATATCGACTATAACTTAAAAAATATTTAATTTTTTTCTTCAAAAATTTCACTGTATATTCTTGAAACATGTATAAATTTTGAAATAATTGTATTTTTTTTTAATAAAAATTCTCAAAAATCACCTTTTTTTAGGCCATTACACTAGGTGTGCCCCTTAAGATATAAAACGTTAACCTGAGGATCAAAAGCCAAGTAATTTTATTTATAATACATACATACATAGTATATAACTACATATGTAGTATACCGTCACCTAAAATGCAAAATAATTATGATCAAAAAATTCGAAATTGAATGTTTCATTGATTACGACCCACTACTTCAAATAAAATACTACTGTGCCCAAAAAATAAGGTGACACTCTATTTATTTTGAAAATTCTTTATTTATTCTTCCAAATCAATTTCATCCCCTTCAAAGTAATCCCCTCCCGATGTAATGCACTTATGCCAACGGATTTTCCAATCTTCGAAACACTGGTTGTAGTCACTTTCCGGGATGGTCCTCAGTTCCGTCTTCGCTGCGGCTTGAATCTCCTCTATCGTATAAAAACGGTGTCCCCGTAGCGGTCTTTTGAGCTTGGTGAACCGCCAGAAGTCGCACGGCGCCAGATCAGGTGAATACGGTGGTTGCGGAACGATATGGGTTAAGTTTTTGACGAAATGATCACGAATTACGAGGGCAGTAGGAGATGGTGCAATATCGTGAAGACAAGAATTGTCTTTCCACAATTCCGGCCTTTTTAGGCGGTTAGCATTACGCAAACCACGCATAACGTTCAAATAATATTCCTTGTTGACTGTTTGACCGGTTGGAAGGAATTCATAATGCACAACACCACCAAAGATTACCGTTATTTTTTGCAATTGCGATTAGCACGCAATAATTTTTTAGTTGTTAAGTGATAATTAAGTTGTCAAGTGGCAAAGGTGACCATGTAGCCAGAAAATTTTAAAATTTATAAAGGAGGAGCAATATGTTCGTAAAATAGCAACAGAATGTAAAGTTAGCCATATGACAGTGCACAGGATAAAAGAAAAATATTTTAAAACCTCGTCCAAGAAAAAAGGTGATCGGCCCAGAAAAAATAGCGACCGACAATGCCGCCATCTCGCCCAATTGGTCACTTCGAACAATGCGGTAACTCTTAAAGTGCTAATATCGAAGCAAGTGAGTGGACAGCGCGCCGTTCCTTAAAAAAAATTGGACTCAAATCATCTGAAAAGAAAAAAAAAACCGACAAAAAGACATATGCAGCTGCGGCGCGATTTTGTTGCAACACATGAGCATTGGACTGAAGAAGATTTGGATATGGTAAATTTAAAACAAAAAATATTCACTTTATTTTTTATTTTAAAGGTAGTATCTTCTGATGAAACAAAAATAAATCGTTATCAGTCTGATGGACGTTCCTGGTACTATACGCGAGACCCAAACACGATTAAACCAAACCATGTTTCCCAAACTGTAAAACATGGTGGCGGGTCAATCATGGTTTGGGGGGTATCACCAAAAATGGTATAGGTCCTCTGGTACGCATTAATGGAATCATGCGTAAGGAGCAGTATCTGACCATTTTACAACAAAATTTGCCGATAGTCATCGAAAATTTGGGTCTTGCTGCAGTAAAAGTTATCTTTCAGCAAGACAATGACCCGAAGCACACGGCTCGCTTTGTACAAGATTGGATAAAACGTCAAAAATTTTCGACCCTTACATGGCCCCCTCAATCACCGGATATGAATCCAATCGAAAATTTGTGGAGTCATGTCAAGGCGCAGCTGGCGAAGTACCCTAATCCTCCTAAGGGGGTAAATGAGTTGTGGGAGCGGACTCAAGAAGTTTGGAATGCAATACACCCCGATTTTGAATCGAAATATACAAAAAGGGTTTTTGGACCAAATATTAACTTTTTGATTATTATGTTTTAAGATTACATCGAGTGCAAAACTGTAACATTGAGCTTTTTTTACGTTACTACTTTTAAACATATTGAATTGTTATTAAATTACCATGATTAGTTACTTTAAT
Source organism: Bactrocera correcta (assembly GCA_027475135.1). NCBI lineage: Eukaryota > Metazoa > Arthropoda > Insecta > Diptera > Tephritidae > Bactrocera > Bactrocera correcta. Next base: position 2,975,206 of record CM050323.1, on the reverse strand, counting down.
AAAGCTAAGGCAACAATGAATTTAAAACAAAAATTAAATCACTTAAATCCCTCTTTATTTTTATTTTCGACGTCATTTTAGAATGGATCACTGTGGGGTGTTACAGTATTACTCGTCACTGTACATACATATGTATATTAAACCAATTAGAAGAAGGTATTCTATATTCAATAACAAACATGTTATATGTGCATAAGCTTTTTCCAGTTAAGACATGAACAAGTACTAAAATTTCTTACCCACAAGTTCAACGTGTTTATAATCTATTCTGTTTTTCCCACTCTTAAATAATTTTAGTGTGATTTTCTTTTAATAAAACTCTGCAAAATATTGAATATTGCAATATTCATTAATTTGCAGAAAGTTCATATTTCCTTATGGTCACTCACTTTTACTACTCAGATATTTATTCGTTTACATTTTATATGTACTTATGGTATACTCATGCAACTACATGATGTTCGGCTATGTGTATATAATTTCTCGTAATATTGTTAAATACATAAATCTATATGTCGAACATTTATGAAAAATTAATGCGAAACACTGAAAGAGGCTACAATATTGTAAGTCATGCACGGATGGTATATAATAACTACAGTATACTCGTACATGTATATGAGTACATACCATACATACATCATAAAGTATGCAGACATGAGTGCCTACGCATGGGTAAGGGTTGCTCAAAACCGATTTTTTGTCTGTGTTTGAACAAAATACTCTTTTATGCAGAAATCTTAAGGCGAGGTTTATATTTTAAGCTTAAAGCGAAATTATAACTTTCCTTTTGTTTGGCATTTTTTTTTTGAGATTTTTTATTTTTGTCAAAGTTTATTTTGTGGATCTACCTTTTGATGATCTTCAACATATACCATATACTAGAACTAAGGGCTTTGTTCGCCGACATCTTACTTACCTCTGGAGCTCAAATGAGCACTTCTTGGTTGAAGGTATTCCTTATGACAGTTCAAGGCTGATGCTACTACAAGTTTCAATTTAGATGAAACTATTTATAATTTGAAATATAGTTTTGTTAGCAGAAGCGTTTGAACCTTGGGAGAAGATTATTAGTGTTACGTCTTATCGTCTTTAACTATCACCTCAACTCTTCTAGTTATTTATTAAATTTATAGAAGATGTCACTAAGTCACTTCGTGCGATGAAGCTGATATCAGATACGCCAGCAGTTGAATTTTTAAAAGATGAATTATTTAGTTATGTTGCTTGAAATTTCTTCTGAAGCCCTATATTGGCGTATAGTCTCCAACAGCCCGTGTATGCTTTTCGTCATAATTCCTACTGATTAATCAGTGGACCTCAGGTTGTTTAAACAGTTTTTTTTCGTGGCAACTGATTTTTTTCTGCACGATCAAAGATATTTCCTGTTTTTTACTCTCGTATTGATATTTCCTTCAATAACATGGAACTCTAACATAATCAGCGAAATGAGCAAAGTCGAGTCTCTCAGGTTTTGAAATATTGATTTCAAACTTTGCACACCTCCTCTTTATTCTAAGAAGTTGCTCATTTTTCTGAATAATATAGCATATAGCTGCCATACGAACCCGATCGAAATCAAGGTTTCCTATGGAAAAGAAAATTTATTTAACAAAATATTTTCGAGAAAATAAGCGTGGATTATTTTTAAAAGTAAGGTAACACTAAAATTTTCAAATAAATCGTTAAGATCGGAAAACTAAATTACTCTACCATTAAAGTTTTATCATAAGTGACCTCTTTCTCATAAAGGATATTCATTTTTTATTTAGTATCCTTAATTCGACTTGTAGGTATAATTCGGTTATAAAGAACTAAAAAAACGTAATCTGAAGAATACAAACCGTTGGCGGTTTCGTTTTTAGATTTTGCTACATATAAAGTTGCTATTAGAAATGTACCTCTGAAGAGTATTACAACTTCGGGGCACTTATGGGCCACTTATGGGCCACCGATCTGTTCAAGGTCGGAGTTTGAAACTTGTCTGTTGTAGAAACAAAAAAGACCTTTATGTTTGTAAGGCCAACTTTATAGTAACCTACCTTACGAACCACTCTGTTAACCATATTGAAAACGCCGCGTTTATTCGCAAAGGGCCAGAATGAGCTCACGCTTGTTGACGCTTATGGGCGGTAATAAATATGCGGCGCGAAAAAGTTCACTTATTACCCATATACATACAACAACAACAGCAGCTGACACAGCTATAGCAATCGAGGGGGTGCCCAAGCTGCTCTTTTAATGACATTCCAGGCAGCTGCCGCGAGCATAAGCGTTCGCAACGCGGCGCGTGGGTGGATGGCTGAGGCGCTGCAGTTGACACCCTGGCCCACACGCCGGCGGTGGCAGCTATCAATAAGTGCGACATTAAAAATTAATAATGTTGACATGTTGCAGCAACGTGCAGTGCACTCGCTCAACTTGATGCCTCGTTAAAACAACACAAATTGCTCGCACTCACTCACACACACACACACCTGCATGCGAGCGCAAATATGAGTGCGTAACTTTTTGCGTGCGTGAGCGCTTGTGTGTGTGTGTGTGGTGCGTACATTTGTAGGCGATTGCACATTTGTGCATGTAATTAAATTTAAATAAGTGCAAACTGCAAACACCGTTGCGCTGCGCCGCCCAAGCCGTGACACTGCTGTTGTTGCTGGCAGTCGGGTGCATGCCACTTAATTTTTACGTTTTTTCTGCGGCAACAGCGCACTGGATGAATCCGTAAACACCGGGTATGGAAAAAATACAAATTAACACAAATAATGCCGTCTCATTCATTATTCAACAAAGGCATAAAAAATTCCCATACATCACATGGATGTGGCATAAAGCAGGTAGCGATTAAAGCAGTAACTATACATACATACATGTATGCGGGTGTTGCGATCTTTGTGCTTTTGTGCGCTGCAAAATTGAATTGGATCGATTTAAGTGCTCAATTAACTCCAGTTTCTTTCGAAAAATAAAATTGGCAGTCGAGTTTCTAATTACGTTCATTTGTATGGAATATACAAAATTTAATCAGCAAAAGCAGCTTATTTAACCATGAGGGTTTTCAGCCAACCATCAATGAAGATAGCTTGGCCAAACGAAGCCTTACTAAGCTTATGAGTATGAATTCAGCAGTGGCACAAGAACGAATGTTGAAACAGCTTCGGATATGGTAAGCAAATAGGCCAGAATTGTTGATCATTGCTATCAGTCGGGTTAGGATAGGATATACATACATATATGTATATACTACAGTTAGAGTTTAAATTTGTTTGTAGACCGAGCTTTGCTGCCAATTAGGCTCAATTAGCTCCGGGTGAGCCATTTTGATGCAATATCATAGGACATTTTTCTTGCTATCTCGTTTTATCTTTGTGCTCAAACCATTTGGTGTTCTCTCATTTGTTGTCGGAGGTGAAATCTTCAAAAGACACCGTCATATTGCAAACAGCAGGCATCATCCTCTTCGCAAATGTTAGACCTTAACAGGGGATTATGCATGCATGTTTAGCATTTGCGGAACTTACAAAGTCGGACAACTACGTATTAAACCTTTAAAGAGAGAACCTGATTTAGAAACTTTTTTGTATAAATCACATTAATAATAATCTAAGAATATGTCCTCAAAATTTTAGGTGGGAATTTGAAATATTTTCGAAGTTAGACGGAAAATAGTGACCGAGCGTCTAGCAGATATATGAGCGATTGGGCAGAAAGCGAAAACTTTGACGCGCGATTTCTCTTACGCCATTATAGCCGAGTCAACAACAGCTACGTTGTTGTCCAGTCTGGAGAACTAACGGCGCGGGTGTTGAGGCCGATGATATCAATATCATCGGCATAGGCCAGCAGCTGTACACTCCTATAGTACCTATTCGCTCCTATTCGTGCTGTCGAAAGCAGCTTTGAAATCAACGAAGATATGGTGTGTGTCGATTCTCCTTTCACGGGTCTTTTCCAAGATATGGTGCATGGTGAATATCTGGTCGGTTGTTGATTTGCCAGTTCTAAAGCCACACCGATAAGATCCAATCAGTTTGTTGACGGTGGGCTTCAATCTTTCACACAATACGCTCGATAGAACCTTATATGCGATGTTGAGGAGACTAATCCCAAGTAGATGGTGCAGATTGTGAGGTCTCCTTTTTTATGGATTGGGCATATAGCACACTTAAATTCCAATCGTTGGGCATGCTTTCGTCCGACCATACTTTACAAAGAAGCTGATGCATGCTCCTTATAAGTTCTTCGCCACCGTGTTTGAATAGCTCGGCCGGCAATCCATCGGCCACCGCCGCTTTGTTTTTCTTTAGACGGGTGATTGCTAATCGAACTTCTTCATGGCCGGGTAATGGAACGTCTGCTCCATCGTAATCGATTGGGGAATTGGGTTCGCCTTCTTTAGCGTTGTGCGTTCACTGCCATTCAGCAGGCTGGAGAAGTGTTCCCTCCATAATTTAAGTACGCTTTAGGCATCGGTGACTAGATCACCTTTGGGGGTTATACAAGAATGTGCTCCGGTCTTGAAACCTTCAGTTAGCCGCCGCATCTTTTCGTAGAATTTTCGAGTATTACCCCTGTCGGCCAGCTTATCAAGCTCTTCGCACTCACGCATTTCGGCCTCTTTCTTTTTCTGTCTGCAACTCTCTTCTTCAACTCTCGATATCTATCCCATCCCGCACGTGTTGTGGTCGATCGTAACGTTGCAAGATAGGCAGCCTGTTTTCTCTCCACTGTTACACGGCAATCCTCGTCGTACCACCTTATCTTTGAATTTTCCGAAAACCAATGGTTTAGGTTGCAGCTGTACGTAAAGAGATTTAAATGCAGTCCCACAGTTCCCTTATACCGATTTGTTGACGAGAAGAACAGTAGTTCAAGTCGAGTGGAAAATCGTTCGGTTATCTGTTGAGATTGCAATTTCTCGACGTCAAGCCTGCCTTGTGTTTGTTGGCGTGCGTTTTTTGCTGCACAGAGGCGGTTGCGAATCTTGGCTGCAACAAGATAGTGGTCCGAGTCGATGGTAGGACCTCGAAGCGCACGCATATCTAAAACACTGGAGACGTATCTTCCGTCTGTCATAACATGATCGATCTGGTTTGTGGTCTTTCGATCGGAAGACAGCCAGGTGGCTTGATGAATCTTATTCTGCTGGAATCTAGTACTACAGATAACCATATTTCGAGCTCCGGCGAAGTCGATCAGCCTCAACCCATTTGGGGATGTTTCCTCGTGGAGGGTGAATTTATCTACCGTCGTACCAAAGATACCTTCTTTGCCCACCCTGGCGTCAAAGTCGCCAAGCACGATTTTGACATCGTGGCGGGGGCAGCATTCATCAGTGTGCTTCAAGCGCTCAGAGAAGGCATCTTTGGTCACATCGTCCTTCTCTTCCTTCGGGGCGTGGGCGAAAATCAGCGATATGTTGAAGAACCTCGCTTTGACGCGGATTGTGGATAGACGTTCATTCACTGGAGTGAATGATAAGACTCGTCGACGGAGTCTTTCTCCCACCACGAATCCAACACCAAACTTGCGCTCCTTTATATGGCCACTGTAGTAAATGCCACAAGGACCTACTTGTCTCTGTCCTTGTCCCGTTCATCGCATTTCTCGGTTTGCGGTGATGTCAGCCTTTATTTTCACGAGGACATCAACCAGCTGGGCAGCGGCAGCTTCTCCATTAAGGGACCGGACATGGACCAAAGTTTCGAAAAAGAGTGATAAGTCAACTCACTAAATATGGATTTTAAGTCTTTGAAAAATTGTTTAGCAATTATCGCAAAAAAATTAAAGAGTGGTCAACACAACTTCGTTTAACACTTTAAACTATTGAGTGCTTAAATACTTGCTTTAAGCGTGCGAAGAGTATTTTCATAACATATTTAAAGTATTTTTTAAAAGCAGTATTGTGCTAATACTCATACTAGCATACTACTTGATGCAGTAGTGTCTGCGTAAATTTTAGCTGATTTTTAAATATTTCGCAGCTTCCTACTAGAAGCACGTTCAAAAAATTCGAATATTGTCATGTTTTTTAAATTTCATTTTGGAAAATTTCCCATCCTGTCATATTGCTTGCATTCAAATTTTGATATTTTTTCGTAGCATTTTTGCATCTGACAATACTTAGATACTATATACCTAAATACATATGACGATGAATATATGAATTTATTCACGAGCACGTTAAAAACTTATTTAGATTTGAACTCGCATATGCATACGACTACGAGTACAAGAGTCACGTTGAAATGTTTCCGGAGGGATTTTGGTAATAACAATTTTGAAGAAGGGAAGTCCACCTTGAGCTGATGACAAGCATTAAGTTGTAGATCATTATATCTTCAGATTTTGTATCCCTAGACCCTGATTTGTTTTTTTCTTTTATCTAATCCGGATCGTTTAGTTATGGCCATTAAAGAGTTTATATATATACGTATATAAGGATCATACTTGAAGCTTAAAGTAAAAGTCATATTTAACCTAAAATTGTGTGTGTAGCAAGTATGCGCGGTTGTAATTCTATTCCACCAATTTTCATACCATAATATAAGTAGGACAGAATATTGTTACCTACCGAATATGATTGAAATTGGTCAAGCCAGGCATTAAACCTTTTAGGCGGCAGTCGCTTCAAACCGCAAATGCCCCTCTGCAATGCGGACAGACCGTCGAACTCATCTCGACTAAATAATCCTCTAAAACTAAATTTTGACACCTGTCACTGTCTTCATATATATTTCAATACATGTTTCTATTTTTAATATAATTGTGCTTGCAGCCTCATGCTATTCGTAGGAAGGCAAAGTTGGTTTGAAACCGGGCAACACGTAAACAGAGAACTAAAAAAAAAAAAAAAGGCAACAACACAGCAAAGCAAACACTTCAAAATATCAAAATACAGCTTTTGACAAGCGATCGCTTATGAAAGCATGCACGAAAAAGCATGACTCCATGGCTGCATTGGGACATACACGTACTAAAATGAAAATCCATGTGTGATAGGGTGCTTTTTGAGAGGTATCGACACCTTAGAAAAGTTAATAAATATTTTGGATTCATTTGTTTTTAAATCTTTTGGCATTTAGATTTTGAACAGAATACAGAAGACAAATGGTTTCAAATATCACTTTATTAAATGTCGTCCAAATAAAGTCAAGCTTTCAAGCATTCAAACGATTGATGTTGCTTGAGGGAATAAAAGGTGGTAATCTTTTGGCAGTCGTCCCCTTCATTCACAGTAATATGCATCTAAAATTAGTTTGGGAAATAAATTTTTGCTATTTTTAAAAGTTGCTTTATAAAGAACGGATGTTTTTGGCTATACAGAGGAAGCTTGGTCTAAGACTAGAAGTTGTGGGATGCTTGAACTATATGTAAAAGAATCACTTCTGGCCACTTCCAAGTGAATGACGCTCAGAGAACTTTTCACACTTGCGTGTATTTCAACACATTGCTCCATCCTTCCAAAGTTCGCCGGGCATAAATATTGAAAAGAAAGTCTAACTTTGACAGCTATTCCTGTTTCCTAAACTTAATATCTGTCAAAAGAGACACCCTGTAAGTGTATGCACGCGCATGAATATCTTTAAACGAATATGAGTGCATACATACATATATTGACAATGCACACATACATTTGTATATAGTTGCATTGAGTTGTATGCCCTTGGCGCCGAACCTGATATTTGCCTACTTCCTGTTGGGCTGCTTCATTTGCGTGCACTTTTGGCATTCACATGTCACATTTACCTATGCTGACTGCATGTTTGTATGTGTGTAGTCGATGTTGTTGCTGCTGTTGGTGCCTTTGTGCCAAATTCAATTCAAATGCAAAAATTTGCTTCCCATTTCAGCTGAATTGCTAATTTTCTGTTGATTGCCCATATTCAGTTTTCATAAAATCGTTTATCCATGCACTTACTTACATATTTATATATGTTTGTATGCATGCACCTACATTTAAATATATTTCGTTAAACTTGAATTTCGTAGAACGCAAAATGGAATTTTATAATTTTCACAACTATTTGATGAGGTGACGAATTTGCAAAATTTCTTTAATTTAAAAAAAAGGGACACATTAAGAAAATTGAAAAAAAATTTATATATTTTGTTTATTTCTCATATTTTCATAATTTACTTCAAATTTGAAATGAATATTTTAAATGAATATTTTAAATTTTATTATGTACAGCTGCCTAAAGTTTAGTGGTTCAGTTAAATCAGTTAAATCAGCTCAATCAGTTTATATTTCCAAGTTAACTGTAGTTGCAACTATTGGATAAAGAACCTTACATTTCTGATTTTTTCTGTTAATTTTCTCGTACCTTACAAGAATCAAAGCCCGGAAACTAATTCAGGTGGTGGCAAACCTTTATCTGAAACATACATTGTTCGACGAAACCGTGAGTAAATGGCAATTAAATTTGGTTTTTATTGACTTATATTAATGCCATAAGTTTGGACATTTTTGTAAACAAGGTGCTTTTCAAAGGAAACAGGACTTAAAAAAAAACAACAGAACAAATACTTTTTTCGACAAATCAATTTATTTTATTCAAAATAGTCTCCTTCTGCTTCAATACAGTTTTTTGCACGGTCCAAAAGCATGCCGAATGAGTGTTCTAGCTTGTTGGCCGGTATGGCCGCCAGTATGCAGGTGCAAGCCTTTTGAATGGCTGCAAGCATAACGCTTTCCTTTCATGGGCAAATGCTTTTTCCGAAAGGAAAGAAGTCGCACGGTGCCATTTCAGGTGAATACGGGAAGTGGTTAGTGGTTAAAATGTGATTTTTGATCAAATAATCGGCCACAAGCATCGATCAATGAGACGGCGCATTATCGAGCAATAACGTGTTCGAAGATCATTTTCGCACCGATAACACAAACATACTGACACTTAAAACGCAATAACTTCACTTCCAATTGATAAAATGTCATGAAATATCTCACTGGACAATCGATAAAGATAGCAGATTCTAACGCACTAGTCGACATATATATAGAGAAGCCTACCAGGGAGCACTAGATTCAGAAAGTCCTGTTTACTTTGGAACACAACTTGTATATTAGTTTTCATTAGCTAAAATTATATATAAACATCTTTAAATGAGATATGTGTAAATGTTACTTACGTGAAATTAACTCGGCCGAAGATGCTTAATTTAATAATGATATAATGATATGAATAAATTTATTGTATTAGGAATATGAGGTTTAGATCAAGGTATAGACTAATTCCATACATATTCAGAGGAAATTCGCATAATGCCTTAGTGTGGCAATTGCTCACTGAACGACATGAACAGCGGAGTGCAGGTAATTCGTATATAGGGTATGTCCGGAAAGTAATAGGACTGATTTTCTTTCAATGCGACTGTGCTTCAGAGCGTGGGCGCACCGATTAGATTCAGTAGAGGGCATTCCTAGCTAACGAACGAGTGGCTGGTCAGTTGTCTTCGAGCATCTTGAGACCCAAGACAAACATTTTCGCGCGACGTGTTTCTGTGAGTAGTGCGAGCCGTAAATGCAGCGTTCGTTATAACAGAGGTACGCGATAAAATTCTATATGAAACTCGGTAAATCTGGGACAGAGATGTTTGATGTGATCAAGAAGGCTTACTCAGATGTCGCTTTAGCAAGAAGTGGTGTGTTTCGGTGACACCAGGCCGTTTTGAAGCACCTGGAAGAGGTTGCTGATGAAGACCGTGCTGGGAGACCTGCGACTTGGATTAACATCGACAATGTGACTCGTTTGCGCAAAGTTTTGAACTCAGGCACTCGACTAAGTTTTCGTTTAATTACACAGATGATAAATTTATCAAAATCTGTATCTGCATCACGGGTGACGAGCCATGTATCTTTGAGTATTATTTCGAGCCAAGGAGGCTATTATCCTTTTCTTTTGAGACCAAAGAGGGGATCCAAGTAGCATGCACCTCGGTTCTCAAGGTCATTCCGGGAAATGTCTTCCGTGACGCCTTCAATGCTTAGTAATCGCGCTGGCAGGGCTGCATCGACGCAGAAGGAAGCTATTTTGTAACGATTGGTTCAATAAATTGTTTAAATCGACTCAACTATCGACATATACGAGTATGGTACGAGGGCTGCTATATATATTTCTGGCCTAATAATGAAAATAGGCATATTTATCAACGCAAATGGTTTTTTTTTGTTGGATTTGGCTCGTCTTGGAAGACAGCCACACGGTCGATTGCTGTTTTGTTTCGGGCTCATACGCATAGATCCATGATTCGTCGCCTGTGACGATCTTATAAACGTCTTTTGAAGCACCGCTATCGTATTTTTTCAGCATTTTTTACACCAATCCACCACTTTTTTTGAGCGATTGTCAAATTGTGCGGGATTCAACGAGAACAAACCTTTTTTACGGCCAGGTATTCATGCAATATCGAATGTATGCTGGTGGGAGAAATAAATAGGCATGCCTCTATCTCTATCTCTATCTGAAGGTACATCGATGTTTTCAGGCGCAACGGCTGTTTTTGGACGACCTTAACAAAATTCGTCTTTGAGCGAGCGTCGGCCCAGATTGAATTCGTTGTAACAGTTTTTCACAGTGCTATAGGATGGTGCTTCATAGCCATACAAAGATTTTAGTTCATCGATGCACTCTTGTCGTGATAATCCACGTCGAAAGTTGTGAAAAATGATCGCACGAAAATGTTCACGAGTTAATTCCATTTTTTGGCCGAGATGAATTTTTTAATTCCCTGTAAATAAAACAATTCACGATTAAATGACAAAACGTTCTGAGTGATGTTAAACTAAAAAATGTCAAACTTTCCAATGGAAATATCAGATTGCACCTGGCAACACTTAGTTAGGCTGACATCACCGCCGTTCAAGAAATGCGATGGACGGGACAAGGACAGAGACGAGTAGGTCCTTGTGACATTTACTACAGTGGCCATATAAAGGAGCGCAAGTTTGGTGTTGGATTCGTGGTGGGAGAGAGACTCCGTCGCCGAGTACTATCATTCACTCCGGAGAATGAACGTCTAGCCACAATCCGCATCAAAGCGAGGTTCTTCAACATATCGCTGATTTGCGCCCACGCCCCGACGGAAGAGAAGGACGATGTGACCAAAGATGCCTTTTATGAGTGCTTGGAGCGCACTTATGAGAGATGCCCCCGCCACGATGTCAAAATCGTGCTTGGCGACTTCAATGCCAGGGTGGGCAAAGAAGGTATCTTTGGCACTACGGTCGGTAAATTCAGCCTCCACGCGGAAACATCCCCAAATGTGCTGAGGCTGATCGACTTCGCCGGGGCCCGAAATATGGTTATCTGTAGTACTAGATTCCAGCATAAGAAGATACATCAAGCTACCTGGCTGTCTCCGGATCGAAAAACTACCAACCAGATCGATCATGTTGTGATAGACGGAAGACACGTCTCCAGTATTTTAGATGTGCGTGCGCTCCGAGGTCCTAACATCGACTCGGACCACTATATTGTTGCAGCCAAAATTCGCACCCGCCTCTGTGCATCAAAAAACGCACGCCAACAAACACAAGGATGGTTCGACGTCGAGAAGCTGCAATCACAACAGACAGCCGAACGTTTTTCTACTCGGCTTGCACTCCTGCTCTCTGAGAGCACTCGTCAACAACTCGGTATAAGGGAACTGTGGGACAGCATTTCAAACTCCTTACGTACAGCTGCAACCGAAACCATTGGTTTTCGGAAAGTGCAAAAGAACAGCTGGTACGACGAGGAGTGCCGTGTCGCAGCGGAGAGAAAACAGGCTGCCTACCTCGCAACGTTACGATCGACCACAACACGTGCGGGATAGGATAGATACCGAGAGTTGAAGAGGGAAGCGCGACGCATTTGCAGACAGAAAAAGAAAGGGGCCAAAATGCGTGAGAACGAAGAGCTTGATAAGCTGGCCGACAGGGGTAATGCTCGAAAATTCTACGAAAAGATGCGGCGGCTTATAGAAGGTTTCAAGACCGGAGCATACTCTTGTAGAACCCCAATAGGTGATCTACTTACCGATGCCCAGAGCATACTTAAATTATGGAGGGAACACTTCTCCAGCCTGCTGAATGGCAGTGAACGCACAACACCAGGAGAAAGCGAACCCGATACCCCAATCGATGACGATGGAGCAGACGTTCCATTGCCCGACCATGAAGAAGTTCGAATAGCAATTGCCCGCCTGAAAAACAACAAAGCGGCAGGGGCCGATGGATTGCCGGCCGAGCTATTCAAACACGGCGGCGAAGAGCTGATAAGGTGCATGCATCAGCTTCTTTGCAAAATATGGTCGGACGAAAGTATGCCCAACCATTGGAATTTAAGTGTGCTATGCCCAATCCATAAAAAAGGAGCCCCACAATCAGCGCCAACTACCGTGGGATTAGCCTCCTCAACATCGCATATAAGGTTCTGTCGAGCGTATTGTGTGAAAGGTTAAAGCCCACCGTCAACGAACTGAATGAGCCTTATCAGTGTGGCTTTAGACCTGGTAAATCAACAACCGACCAGATATTCACGATGCGCCAAATCTTGGAAAAGACCCGTGAAAGGAGAATCGACACGCACCACCTCTTCGTCGATTTCAAAGCTGCTTTCGAGAGCACGAAAAGGAGCTGCCTTTATGCCGCGATGTCTGAATTTGGTATCCCCGCAAAACTAATACGGCTGTGTAGACTGACGTTGAGCAACACAAAAAGTTCCGTCAGAATCAGGAAGGACCTCTCCGAGCCGTTCGATACCAAACGAGGTTTCAGACAAGGCGATTCCCTATCGTGCGACTTTTTCAACCTGCTTCTGGAGAAAATAGTTCGAGCTGCAGAACTCAACAGAGAAGGTACCATCTTCTATAAGAGTGTACAACTGCTGGTGTATGCCGATGATATTGATATCATCGGCCTCAACACCCGCGCCGTTAGTTCTGCTTTCTCCAGACTGGACAAGGAAGCAAAAGAAATGGGCCTGGCAGTGAACGAGGGCAAGACGAAATATCTCCTGTCATCAAACAAACAGTCGTCGCACTCGCGACTTGGCACTCACGTCACTGTTGACAGTCATAACTTTGAAGTTGTAGATAATTTCGTCTATCTTGGAACCAGCGTAAACACCACCAACAATGTCAGCCTAGAAATCCAACGCAGGATAACTCTTGCCAACAGGTGCTACTTCGGACTAAGTAGGCAATTGAGAAGCAAAGTCCTCTCTCGACAAACAAAAACCAAGCTCTATAAGTCTCTCATAATTCCCGTCCTCCTATATGGTGCAGAGGCTTGGACGATGTCAACAACGGATGAGTCGACGTTGCGAGTTTTCGAGAGAAAGGTTCTGCGAAATATTTATGGTCCTTTGCGCGTTGGCCACGGCGAATATCGCATTCGATGGAACGATGAGCTATACGAGATATACGACGACATTGACATAGTTCAGCGAATTAAAAGACAGCGGCTACGCTGGCTATGTCATGTTGTCCGGATGGATGAAAACACTCCAGCTCTGAAAGTATTCGACGCAGTACCCGCCGCGGGAAGCAGAGGAAGAGGAAGACCTCCACTCCGTTGGAAGGACCAAGTAGAGAAGGACCTGGCCTCGCTTGGAATATCCAATTGGCGCCACGTAGCGAAGAGAACAAACGACTGGCGCGCTGTTGTTGACTCGGCTATAATCGCGTAAGCGGTGTCTACGCCAGTAAGGAAGAAGATGTATAAGGTCAAAGGGGAGTTTATAAATTTTTTATTAGCTATATGGGGTGTAAAGGATATATAACCCGGTTATGCAAATGTTAGGCAATACGACCGACTATTAACATGCATATTCTAAGTTTCTTTAAGTTAACTAACATAAAATCGCCAGTCATATGGTATAAAGTCAAAAAGATATTTGAAAAATGCTGATGCTAGTAACTAGGACAAGCTTGTAACCGATATTATTCCTCTCAGATCGTACGTTGTTCTTAGAAAACCAATTTCTTACGTTTTGTTTAATATGACCTTCATGTTGGTCGATATAAGCGGTATAAAGTATACCGACGAATGTTTTTGTATTAGGCGGCATCCGATTTCGTCTCTCCTGTAGTAATTTCGAGACATGGCGTCGAGTTGATAGTCCTTGGCCAGATAAAAATCTGGCTCAGATCACTTAGTTTCAAGTGTCGTGGAAGCGGACTTGTGCAGTATCGGTAAGGGTGCTTAAAAGATTTATCCTGAGCGAATTTGGTTATTATCTTTTACGTGGCTTAGGGTATATGTACATTTAGCCTCTTAGATGGCGGGTCCACACCAATTTTTTAAAAGATTTTGCCCACAGTTATCTCTATGCCAAATTATTTATACTTTTACACAAGTTATAGCTTGCAAAGACAGGCGGACGGACTAACATTTAAACACATTTCAGCAACTAAAGAACCCACTAGTCAGCGCATTCAGGCACTTAAACAGAGCATCCATATGCTGTTGAATCCAAAATGTATTTTAGGGTGCGGTTGCTCAAATTAGGTGGTTGCCAAATTACACTATATTAAAAAGTATTATTTATTTGTTAGGTTATGTATTTATATCTTTTTTGTTTATTAAATAAATTCGTTTCATAAACTATACGTAACCGGTTTTCGTAGTCACCTTCTTGTCTGTATTAGTGGGTCACTTTATTTTCCGTTTATTGAAATGACTGTCACATTATACAAGTTTAATTTGAAACAATTTTAATAACGGCCCCCTTTTGTTACTCTCTTATAACTACATGCTACAGTATAAATACGTAAATATTTGGCTGAATGCATTTGAGATGCACTTCATCTCACTTGAATAGCCATATTGAAGGACGCATGCACGACCGAAATAAAAATTGCCATAATACACATTTGACCCCGCACCACTGAGGCAACGACGGCGACGTAACGAGCGGGTGGAGCATTTTCCTCTTAATGGTGATGCATTCATGTACTTGTATGGATTCTTCAATTTTTGAGCACAATACAACTTCAAACGCACACGGAGGCAGCCAATTCACGAGCGGACCCAAACGCACATGCACGACAGCGACGACTGCAACTGGGATGCGCACACATACGTACTCGTATTTGGGCGAAGCACTTTGAAGGACCAGAAGCAAGAAGAGAAGTATCGTCGAAAATGACTTCAGTGCAGCAGTTATGTCTTTTAACGGCGCCTTTAGCGGGAAACATTCGACGAAACTCTATCCATGTCACTCTGCAATGCGTTGGTTGTAGGGGTGCAGCGGAGCGTGTGTTGCTTCACTTCATTTCACATCCCTTTCGCAGCTTGCACAACTGTTTTCACGCTCTGTTGTCTCAGTTCTCGTTCAACCAACTGTCTGGTTGTGTAGCCATCTTGAATACTGTATGTCAACGCTTATGCTCTCCACTCTTGGCAAATGGTCAATAAAACTGAAACCATTAAAAGTGTGTGCAAAGCAACAACAATATGCAAGCAATTGCAACTTGTGATGTATTCATACACCGCCCGACCAACACTTTCAGCGCATCAGCCATCATTTGCCATAGCATTAGTGTTGCCGATGGCCATCGAGACCGCACCTCCAATCACTTTGCTCCGGTGACTATGCAATCAAAGTAACCATAAAACTTTTGTTATCGCCGTAAAGTGTCTCTTCATGGTTACAATGACACACTAAAGTACACATAAAATGCTCGAAAAGCAAACGGAAAAATTCCTCAAGGATAATAACAGCAAAAATCAGACGGTGGCTGTCAGTGACGGGACCCTTTTCCTACTTTTCTCCCGTATTGGCCCCTTTATACTAGTTCTTATATATGTGGTTATGAGTTTTGTGTGTTTGGTAGAATTTTGACATATGTCGTACGTATTCATATCCTCTATGAACCAGAGCGAGTTCGCAAATTAATTTTTCTATCGGGAAGTTTTAAAATATTCTTATTTCAATGTTTGGGCCCTCTTTTCTCTTTTTGGTGGCCCCTTGGTATTAAAGGGGTAGTTACATCAACGTATCTGCCGAAAGGTCGCAGAACTGGCATTTTTATGTTGAACAAATTCTCCATTCTCACAGTTGGGTAATTTTTGTAAGTAATTCGGTTGGGTCAGGTTTTGGCCCAAATCTAGTTACTTGTAGTTAATGAAGCCCGATTGTCAGCCAACTGTGGCCTTTTGCATCCAAATTGAAACAGAAAAACTCCTAAAAAATAAGATTGTGGTGAAATTAGAAAGTTATGATGACAGATAAAAAATACATTCTGACAAAAAAGTATCCGGAAAAATTATTAAAATATAAATGAAAAAAAATGTTCCAAAGTAAAAAGGGCTTTTTCCACAAGTATTTTTGAGTGGTTTCAAGTTTTCAAAGTGGTCCTGAGGACACAAATACCCATCAACATGTGGGAAAAAATCCTTTATCATCGGAAATTCCATGGAAAATGTGCGTGAATTCACCCAAAAAACAGCCGAAATCATTATTGAAATTTATGGAAATGGAAAAAGAACATCTCCAAAACATCGATTTATTGCATTTTAACCATTAACCATTTCCCCCTATTCACCGATATGGCACCTGCGACTTCCTTTTTTTCTTTCGGGCTTGCACCGGTTTCTTGCGGCCCTACCGGCCAACGAGCTAAAACACTTGTTCCCCATGCTTTTGGACCTTGCAAAAAGCTGTATTGAAGCAGAAGGGATATTTTGAATTTAAAAAAATTTATTTTTTCCCAAAAAAACCAAATTTTTTCTGTTTTTTAAAATCCTGTTTACTTTGGAACGCACCTTGAATTTAATTATTCGTCAATGTTTATTTTGCCGACTTCAAAGTAATCCCTACCAGATGTAACACTTTTTAAAGCACTTCTTGGGATGGCTTTTGGCTTCTTCAGCGATTTTGTTTAATCTCTTCGATCGACCACGGGTCATTCCGATTATTGTTAACTTGCTTTCATGCCAAACTTATAAACTCATGTCTCATCGGCAGTTATAATACTCACCATGAATATGGGATCGGAATTCACACGATCAACCATAACCAAAGAAACCTTTTGACGATGCTTTTTTTGAAAAAATTCAGCTTATCGGGACGCGTCGACCAAGAATGCGTTCCATACACAAACTGTCTACCAAAATCATTCGAACGGACTCGGGAGAGATATCGAGCTCTCTTGCCATCTCTCTAACACTCGGCTGACGATCAACGATCTTTCGTAACGATTCCGCATGCAAAATTTGGTTATATATACAAAAAATTTTTTGTTTGATATTTTTATCCATTGTAAAAATTGCAACGCACTACTGAGGTGTGCCGATTTGAGCAGCTCCTGTAAGCAAACTGGTGGACAGGTCGTGCACATATTTGGCAAAGTAATTAAAGACAGTCTTCAAGCTACGAGGTTTTACAATTAAGTAATGAGACTGATTTTAGTGCCTCGCTTGTGGTAAACCTGTGTCCTTGAAATTCCTTTTCTCTTTTTCCGGCATCCTTCCCCTCTCCATAGATATAGTATCATCTAGCTTGTTTAGTTCGCCTGCTGCGTCAAGTTGAGTAGTCGTGTGCTTGTAGTGCTCGTCACGAAAATGGAAAAACGAAATCAAGAGCAACGCGTCGCGATAAAATTTTCCGCCGAATTGGCGAAACAGCTTCGGAAACGTACGCTAAAATTGTAAGAGTATATGGTGATAGTGCTCTTAGTCGTGCCCAAGCTCACAATGTTTGTCTGGATTCCTTAGTATAAAAAATTTTCGAGTTTGTAGATGGATGTAATCGGACCACTGCACACTAGTCGATTTCATAGGCCAAAAAAAGTTTGAAATTTAACACTCTTTGTATCAGAGCTATTTCTTAAAAAACCAGTAAAACTAACGATAAATACATTTTTTGCTCTATCCCATTCGTACGCGCTACGAAAAGCGAGAGAATGGGAGACAATAGAAGCACGCGGACTGGGCAAAATAGCTTAAAAATGATGTCTTGTAATAAATCAAGTTGCGATATAAAATCGTGTTTAATCGCCATAAATCGAAATTAATTTTGGGAAGAAAGGTAAATGTTATATAACAAAGTGGTTTTTATATAATAGTATGTTGTTTTATTGTTTTAAAACTATTGTTTAATAATAGCACTTTTGAGTGGTATGTTTTTCATTATACATTGATTTCAGGTATAGAACAAGTTGTGATCCCTGTCTCGCCTTCAAATGAGTCAAGTTTGTTTATATTATGTAGTTGATGTTTTCTAAGTCAACCTTTTGCCCCTATATTTTTTGTTCACAGGGTTAAACCACGTCAAGTGGGCTATGAAAAATTCGAAAAATATCCGACTTTGAAAATTAGCAGTTGATTAGAAAGGCGACCAGACGCATACCCTGTGATATAATAATTTCGTCAAAGTTAATTTTTTTGTTAAAGTTATTGAAGTTTGAAATTTAGAAAAATTGGTAAAATGATAAAATTGTAAAATTATTTTCTCATAAACTACTAAAGATAAGTCGATGAAATTTTGTGAACCCAAAGAAAAATTCCCGTGCTATATTAAAAATATTTTTTCACGGTCCATTTGTTTAAATAATAGTATTAACCATATTTTTTGTTCAACAATTGAATTTTTCGCACTAAGAAAACTGAAAAATATGTGACACAACGCGGAAAATATTCACCTTTAAAAATCTGAGAAAATTGTTGTTTATTCATACCATTCCAAAGATATTGAATTTTTTGTCCTCCTACCTTTCGTGCCTACGTATGGCATAGCCATCGTTGCTCTATGCGCTAATGCCAGAGTAAGAGAGTCGCAATAGCAAGGGGCACCTGTGGGAAACTTTTTTTTTTTTTGAAAATATCTTATGTGAGCTAGTGTGAAAATTGGACGAGGAGCGTAGCACCGCCCACTCTTTGGTGAAATCCCATATCTCGAGTCCCGACATACAGATTTCGACAAAATTCGGTCCGAAGTATTCCTTTCATATTCTTATATTACAGTACAAAGTCGGATAACAACCACGGCCACTTCCCATATAGCACAATTTTAAATTCCACTTAGCAGTGTATCTTTTTGCCTAAAATAGATAAAATTGAGCAAAAACTTGGCTTAGCCCCTGAATAACTAATATCAGGATTGTCGAACATTCGGCTAACTTTATCCAATATGATTAGTTTTACACCTTAAACTATTTCCCTGCCTTCGATTCTTGCAAATTACGAGAATATAAAGTGTTCGATTCCACTCGAACTTAGCCCTTCCTTACTTGATATAAATGGATTCGCCCAAACAACGTATAACACTCGGAAGTATTTCGGAGTGCACCAACCCTCGATAATCGAAGAAAGCTGTCAACACAATCTTGATTTTTTAATTTCTTTGACGTTTCTTTTTAGCTTCGACTCACCTTTGCCACGATATTCCGCCGATTAATCGAATGTTTTCGGATCGTAAGTGTAGATAAACGACTCATCGCCAGTAATAATTCGTAACATGACTTCTGGCGGTTGGAAAGCATTTTTTACAGACGTTAACGCGACTCTGTTTTTAGAAAAAGTTATGTAAGTGATTTTGGAACTTTGATTCAAGAGTTGTTTGAAGGGCATTTAATTGGGTATTCTAGTCTAAAAGCCTGAGTTTTGGGCATTTGATATTTTTACTATTCATTGTTTTTATCCTTTGTTTATTTGCATTGGAAGAGTACACAAAATTAATTAAATAAAAAATGTATCCTTTGTTTATTTGCATTGGAAGAGTACACAAAATTAATTAAATAAAAAATGTATTGAATTCGCGACCTCAAAGAAGAGGTGGAAAAAAGACCTTATCCGCGTTGCTATGATTTCTTCCTTTGTGTTCATCGGAAAATTGAAACAATGATGAATTCTTAAATAGTACAAATGTTGCTATCTCAAGGAGCTGCGAAACTGAAAACAAATTTTTTCTAAAATGGTGGCTACTCAAAAATTATTTTAGTTTTTTCACTATTTTGTTAACTTTTTAAATAATATAACAAATTTAAAATTTTTACTTTATATTATTTTAATTAATTATTTTAATTATTCTTCGTTTCGATAAAAACGTGTCTTCAAACTGGTCCAGTTGCCACCATCCTAAAACGTCCAGTATACAGAGACTGTGGAGAGTAGATTCGGCACTGTTCGAAGGAACTCGGACTGATGTATGAAACGACTTGGCGCATTTAACGTTGAGATCTTAAATTGAAAACGTACGTCGCTTTATGGCCTCTTGAAAGGAACTAGAAGGTCCGACGGTTTCGAGCCAAATTCTGGCTAAATGGGTATGTAAACAAGCAAAATTTTTCACACTTGGGACGAAGAGTAACCTGAAGAGATTGAAGAGCTGCCAATTTACTAGAATAAACAATGGTTTGGTGTGGTTTGTGGGCCGGTAGAATCATCGATCCACATTTCTGCCAAAATGATGCTGGTGAGAACGTAACCATCAATGGCTTGTAAAGTCTAATATCTACCTATACGAACAATCCCACTTCAGGCCTTGAAGCAGAACGTAACGAGTGTCATTCGCCAGTTAGCAGTCTAAATGCTCGAACGAGTCATCTTCAAAAAAAAAAAAAATACATAACACTCAAAAAATAAATGCCGGAGAATGTTCTTTCGAATGATGATAAACATTTTCCATTAAATTTGAAGTTGTTGCAATTTTTCTTTAGAAAAGTAGGGATTCTCGAAATGGATGACCCTTTAGTTCAAGTATATGGAGCTATTTATTACACACTCTTAAAATCAACAAAAAAATATTTTGGTATGTGTAGAGTGAATGCCAACATTTTTCTACCTAAAAAATACTTTTATGCAGACATATTACTTTTACAGATTCCACTTTCACTACATTTGAATGTGACTTTGAATGTCGATCTGTCACATCGCAGATATAAAATTTGATACGGATATAAAACTTTATCGCCCACTATTTTGGCATAAATGCAGCATAAAATCAAAGCGTCAGTGGAGCGTTGTAACACACATACATTTATACGCTTATGATTGCAAGGATACGAGTATGCACACACATATAAACAAATACGCACGTTTGTACCGTTTTACGAGAGAGCTTTGACGGCATCGGGTTACAAGGATGTGTCACGTCAATGTATGTAGTAATTGTACATATACATATATATCGTATATATTTATATATAACTATACGCATTTGATTTTTACAAAATGTGTGACTTTTTATTTACATTGAAGATTAAGCCACATTTCTCGGTGTCATATTTTCGGTGTGGAGAAAAGGTTACCGATGGTAAGCAAATTTTTTTATACGAAGGAAGTATTTGGGATTAAAATATCAAACTTTAATACAGTTTTGGTAGAGTTGATTAAAGTATTCCTTGGTGGTTAAAAAAAAATATTAGAAGCTAACGCGATGTAGTATAATTCGAACTATTACATATGCCAAGCCCATACAACGGGAACAATATCTGGTACGAAAGCCACAATGAATATACTTGATTCCCTACTTATTCTACTTTTAATTACGGCTCTTAATACATATATAGAAGAATAACCTCAATCTAATAGCATTTAAAATAATTCCTTAGACATAGAATATTTGTTTTATAAAAAATCTTGTTTTGATGAAAACTTGTTGACCGAAGACTAAAGCAGAAAATTGTATCATACACTGATTGTTTTTTGAGAATCAAATCGTTTCTTCTCGATTAAATCGCCGCATTTCATTGATTTAAATACTTTTTATTAGCAAACAACTCAGATTAACCATTTTTTTCGAATAAAAAAATGCTGAGAATTTAACTTTGTCGTACCTCGTTCTAACTCTTCAGAAATGACAAAAGTGCTTAGGACGAGAACTCGTCTCAGTGTGATCCTCCGAAAAATCCCCGATTTCCGCGATTTTTTTTTTTAATGTTGGAATTAACTAATCGGTCAGGTTTTTTGTAAATAAATACATTCATGACGAATACAAAATGATTTATTTTATGTGTATTTATTGGGTGTATATTAGTTAAATAAATTATTGAAATGACGGGTTAAACAAAAAGGTCATGTTCGGTGTCCCCATTGCGACCGCAAGTTTGGTCTGAAACAAAAATTTAAAAAAATTATTAATCTGTAGGAAAGCTATCGGTTGGGAAAGGGTTTTTTTGTTTTTTTGAAGTTTGACAAAATGGCGGCAGTTTAAATAAAAAGTATCGATTTTTGCCATGCTTTTCGACAGTTTTTTGTAGAAACAAATAGGAAGATTCACAAAAAAAAAAAACACAAACGCTTTCATAGCGCGATAATTAATGACTTTAAAAATGTTTTCTCCAAATTGGAACTAGATATCTTCAAAACTCTTCTTATGAGAGTGGAAACCGTTTTGAAAAACACCATTCTGAGAAAAACGCATTTAAAGATTGGAGTCGCTATATTCCCCACTCTGTTCGCTTTCTACAGGAAACCACGTAGCGACTGTAATTTTTAGAATTTAAATTTCAAAATTAGAGAGAATGTTTGTTAGAGTGTACGTACTATTCGATAATGCAACACAAAAAAAAAATTGTTTTCGAAAATTTTACACTGAGAGGATACATTAAATGAACATTGGTTGGTGTAAAAGCTGCCTATATATTTGGAGGAAGAGGTGCGGCGTACAAAGCGTTGTAGAGATAAGTCGCAAATCTGATCACTGAGTGATCGAAAAGTTTACGTGAAACTGTGTAGAAGAAGGAATTGTGTTAAGATAAGGGTGGAGCGGTGTATACTTGAATGAATTCAAGGTGTGTTCCAAAGAACACAGGACTTTTTGAATCTAGCATTCCCTGGTGGCGACACATTTGGGCTTACGAAAGGTGTGTGCACGGTTTGCTCCGCACAAATTGAAAGTTGCTCAAAATCCAACATTCGAACGACGATCATTTGACCAAAAATCAGATTTTAACCACTAACCACTCCCCGTATTCACCTGATATTTCACCGTGCCATTTCTTCCTTTTCGGAAAAATATTTATTATAATAATTTATTATTTTTTTTTTAAGTCCTGTTTACTTTGGAACGCACCGTATATAACTAAGTCAGCTGTCCTGTCAAATGTATTAGACGCGATGATCTAGTACCTTTTCATTAGTTGCTGGTAATCCCGTTTAGTGTGGTGTCCTTATGTATGGTGTCTTCGTGCATTGTGTAATCCTGTTATTGTTCGTAGATGTGGTGTGTTTCAGTAGAGTGCGCCATCTCTCATCTCTTAACTCACTTATTATCAAGCTGTCTTAGAAAAAGTTGCCCTGGAATGACGTTTTCAATACTTCGCGATTGCATTCCATTGAGATTTATATCTTGTACGTGCGTACAGGTGCCATTTCTGTATAGCAAAGTTACTGCGTATATTTGGATAATATTCCAGTTTGTTTCACTTTCCAGCATGATTCGTCCACGTTTGTTGAGACATCCAAGTCTTTTGCGGCGGTGACATTACACACAATTGAATACTGTGTGTTCACCGTCGTCTTATGTCGCGTCGTAGTATATAGGCATGACGGCCTTTCGATTTTTCATTCATTTTTCACTCGGTGAAATTCATTTTGAAATATTCGTAACTGGATAGCAGTTGTGTTTTCTAGAAGTCGAATTCTTCAAGCTTACGACTCGTTCATAAGTTAGATCTCTTCTGAGTCTGGCCGTTCATCTGCCGCGACTATCATTCTCCCATTTTCATTGCCATGCATATATTTTTGTTTATAGTAGGGAGAAACATCGAAATTGGAGTGTGGAACTTTAGTTTCCAAATCCTAATATTCTCCTAACCACCCGTTAGCATAACTTCGCTATCGTATCTTTTTATACATGTGTACTATATATTATTCATATGTTTTTTTCCATATATTGTCTTATAACTAATATTGCTTCACCTGACGCTGTTGGGTAAGCTGATGCAGCACTAGGGGCTTCCATGCGGTGTACTCTATCTAGTACTTTTTGCCGGTTTTCTCTTTTAACAGATACAGATGTAGATACAGTATGTTAATCTAGGGTCCAAACATAAGCCTAGGTTGGGTATTGTTTTTTGTGTCCTTAGAATATCCGTAGTCATTATTATGCTAACTTCGAGAGCTATTTGTTAAATTGTTAGCAGTAGTAGTTTCTTTCCCGTAACGAACTGAGGATTGTGTGAGTCAAGCCCTGCTTGCGTCCGTATCATGACCTGATTCAACTTCCTTCGCGCTGTTTCTTTGGCTCGGGCTGTTCTTACTGCTGCGATGTCATTCACCTAGCCAATTAAGTACGATTCGTCCCGCATTTCAGTTGGAATGATATTTGAAGCTGCTAAATAGTAAAAAGGCTTGTTGTTTCCTTGGGGGTGTTTTTTTACATGGCGGCTCCCAAACCCAGTGCACAACCCTAATATTTCGCCTTCTCACTTTAGCTCGCCTTCAAACGGATGTTCTTAGGCTACCCAGAGGATACTTGGTCAAAGACCGGAAGTCTTGAGCTGCTTGAGTCATATGTAAAAGAATCGTTTCTGGCCACTCCTAAGTGAATGGCGATCAGAGAACTTTCCTCACTTGCGTGAACTTCTACACATGACTCCATCCTCTGGCTAGGTCATGTTGTCCGGATGGATGCGGATGGATGAAAACACTCCAGCTCTGAAAGTATTCGACGCAGTACCCGCCGCGGGAAGCAGAGGAAGAGGAAGACCTCCCCTCCGTTGGAAGGACCAAATGGAGAAGAACCTGGCTTCGCTTGGAATATCCAATTGGCGCCACATAGCGAAGAAAAGAAACGACTGGCGCGCTGTTGTTGACTCGGCTATAATCGCGTAAGCGGTGTATACGCCAGTAAATAAGAAGAAGAAGAAATAGTAAAAAAAATATTAATTAATTATAATTTTACATAATTTCTGAAAACAAAAGCCTAATTCAATTTGTAAGTAGTTAGTATAAGCATTTAGCTTTTACATTCTTCCTTCTGCTCAGAGTACCTAGTTACTTTGCGTTTCTTAATGTGAAATTTGACTGCGTACTGTTCCAACAACAAATTACTTATTTGACTTAAGGCGAGAAACCCATTTCTTGTAAGTTTTATGCGGTAATAGTAGAAATTTATTTTCCAAACCGCATGTAACCGCATGATAACTGATAAATGTGTCTATTTAACGTGCAACACGACGGCTTGGGCTGTGCCGGCGGAGAGAGAAGTACAGACCGTAGAGCTTAGGCGTACCTGAAGAAAGTGTGCTTCGCTTATTATTTGGTATATGACAACTGATATGTTCGTGCGTTTGTTGGATGTTCGTGCCGGATTTACT
Organism: Bactrocera correcta; assembly: GCA_027475135.1. Taxonomy (NCBI): domain Eukaryota; kingdom Metazoa; phylum Arthropoda; class Insecta; order Diptera; family Tephritidae; genus Bactrocera; species Bactrocera correcta. The sequence goes on along the minus strand of CM050323.1, from coordinate 2,949,955 downwards.
GAGAGGGTTGTATTGCATAATAAAGCAGCGTCGTATCCACCTTTTGCATGTATTTAGCGTTATCTGCAACAACAGCAAGTATGCGAAAGAACGAAAAATTGCTAACTCAAACTAAAAGTACAACGATGGATGGGAGTTACAAACAAATATACATATGTAGGTGTGTGTATATGTATGAGCGTAATGTGAATATTTGTTGGTGATACAATAAAAGCAAATGTTTGTGGTTGGATGCACACCTTTACCTGATTAAAAAGAAAGCAATAAATGTATGTACACCGCAATAAAGTTATCCGCACACATACAGTCACGCATAAGCATTACGCATACATAAGGACATATGGATGGGGCGTCTTGACAAGCGCACCACAAAAATGTGTTTACTTTCTTTGTTTTGGTATAAGCGATGAAGCGTTCAAAAGTGATGGCTATATCTAACTCCATACACACACACATACTAGAAATCTAGAAATACACTAAATTCAATTGTTTTGCCATAACTTCTTCATCCCACTCCTTTAATACCCTTCATGCTCCTTCCTTCTTTTGTGTTTTTGCTCTCCCCGGCTGCTAATCAATGGTTGGCAAAAGTTTTGTTTTCGAAATTTTCCCGTTTGCTCCGTTGGCACATTTTTACGACTTTTACCCGCCAACATTTATTTATTGCTTTTCAAACTAACCGTAAAAATCTTAAATCGCCACTGTTGAGTTATGGCGCTGCAGCCAAGGCCACCTCACCTCAGTTACACTCTTAATGGGATTATTCTTTTCTCACTTCACGCACGCGTTCACTTCAGCGACATCATTATTAATTGTTTTAACCTTTTTCCTTCGCTGCTCTTGAATGCTGCTTAAACGTTCTCTAACGGTGATAAAATTTAACGGTTTCGTACGTGTGAGAAAAATATTTGACAAATGGTTTTTCTTAATACTGCATCCACTCCTCGAAAGTATGCGCCCACTTTATGGTCTCTCATCAAAATTATGTTTTCTTATTTTCGCTAAAATGTAAAATTTTTATGAAAATTGGTATTTATTAAAGAAATCACGAATTCTCTGGATTTAAAATACCAGTAAAATCAATAATTGAAATCGATTTTCATTTTTAAGTAATTTTTAAGTTAATGAATTGAAACCATTCGGTCTGCTCTATAGAGCACAAGGTTTCATGTGCAGGAAAAATATACATATGACGGAAAGAAAGTTAGTAGAGCCACTGATATTAAAAGCTTAGCGAAATTATCAAATAGTGGTTCTAACACGAATCTCATTTAGATAGTCTATTAATCGAATCGAGCACCAATTAATATATCGGCATAGAACTTTGAACGAACTTGTCTGCCAACAACTCACAATATTTCTTAGCCTTTGATCCTTGCAAAGTACGAGAATATAATATATTCGGTTATAATTCAAATTAAATTTTGCTTCTCTGGTTGAAAAGGTTAGCCGCAAGAATATCTGAATGGCTGAAATATGGTAAATATAGTATGTACTTGTGGCGTTCCAGTGACTTTTACATCCATTGATTCAAGTGACTCTTGACTATCCGAAATCTCATGAGTTCTCTGTTCCCTGTATTTTGTTGTATTGATGGAACTTTGCACATATTTGACATAAGTGGCTTTGGCACGCTGAGCTCCTATAAAATAATGATCTAAATCAGTTCATACCTATACTAACCCCCATTTCGTCACCTAAAACGCAAAACAACGTATGATCAAAAAATTTGAAATGAAGTATTTCACTGACAAGACGAAATAGTCATCGCATTCGCGACTTGGCTCACAGGTCACTGTTGACGGTCATAACTTTGTAGTCATAGATAACTACGTCTATCTTGAAACCAATATAAACACCAACAACAATATCTGTCTTGACATCCAAAGCAAAATCACTCTTGCCAACAACTGTAACACCTGACTTTGGACTGAGTAGGCAACTAAAAATTAAATTACTCTTTCTACAAACAAAGATGAAACTCTATAAGTTCCTCAGAAAGGTTTTGTGGAAGATTTATGGTCCTTTGCGCATTGGCAACGGCGAATACTGCAGTCTATGGAACGATGAGAACTGTAAGAGATATACGACGGGAGTGAGATAGTTCAGCGTATAAAAAGATAGCGGCTGAGGTGCTAGGCACATTATCCGAATGGAAGCTTTGAAGGTTTTCAATTCAGTACCCGCTGGTGGAAGCAAAGGAAGACCTCCACTCCATTGGAAGGGTCAGAGAGAGAAGGACCTGGCTGCACTTGTTACCTCAGATTGACGTCAAACAGCGAAAAGAAGAAACAATTGGCGCACTGTTGTTAACTCGGCTTTAGCTGCGTAAGAAGGAAGTGGCTCAATACTATAAAAGAGTGGTTCATACATTTCCTGTCCCTAAAGGGAATAATTACTATATTGAGTTTTAGTAGTCAAGCTGACTTTAAAGTCATAATTTCGAACATTAAGAATAATATCTGGATAAAACTCAGTTGGAAAATGATTTAAAGGAAATAGTGACATAGAGTAGTGAGCGATTTTATAAATAGTGTCTCACTTTAAAAGGCAAAAATTAAAATCTAACAATCCAACTTTTTTTACAGACAAGGGTATCAAGAGCAACCATCAAATCAAATCGATCAAGAATTAATTTTTCCTATATTAATTTACCTTTATTTAGAGAGAACATATAACTGACCGTGGTCCTACTCTGGATTCTCATGTATTTAACACCAGCACTTATTGTTGAGTCACTCCAGAATAAAAACACTTTTTTTTTTGTATTATGACCAAATGACTGCCCTTTAATTCTTTAAGCAATTTATTTGCACAAGCTTTTCACAAAATGTATTTGAAATAAAAGGTTACAAGCGCAAATCCCCCTGGTCGCATACCAGTGGAGGGACAGTAAATGCGTGGAAGAACCGTATATTGATGGGCTCCTTGGTCGGATACCAATGGAGGTTGTACCAGGTAAATTGTAGAAAAAATCGAAATTAACTTGACTGAAGAAACCGAGAAAAGCTGCTGCTCCGAAAATAACAAGATGGTTGAGCTGCCGACCAAAATGCGTAGAAATGACAAAAAAGATGGTTGATCTGCTTGCCGAAAATACGAAAGAGTTAGAACGTCCGCCGATGTTTACGTATCGAAAATCGTGATCGAAGTATGCGGCCTCTTCCAGGACGAGGGTTTTGCTCGTTGGGCTGTGAAGAGTTATGGTGGTTTGATGTTCGGCGTGTATTGCTGTGTGTGTGTGTGGGTGTAGACTGCTGCTTCCAATCGCTGCGTGTTGTCTCCAAGTGTGGTGAGTGTGCCAGTGTTGCTTTGTGAGTGGTGTGTTGTGTGGTGTAGTGGTGTATGAGGGCGGGAAGCTTAACTCATTTAGCCACATGAAATTCGTTTTCTGTACGTTTGACAGACTGGTGTCTATAATAAAATAGTGTATGATCCATATGATTTTTATTTTGAATTGGCGGAAATATCTTTTGTACAGATATATTAGTATCATTGAACTCTGAAGAAAGCAACGTTTTTTGCGAAGTTCGATATTCAACTAAGCTATTATTTTTAGTAACTGATGAAGTTAGCTTTTTATGTATATTAACTGATTCTTAGCAGTTAATTAGCCAACTCATTCTGGAACCTAAATTCTTTACGATAAACGCAGGCAGAAGTCATGAATTTTTTCAAAAGCGCCCTAAAACATGTGTACTTATTGCTTTTCAACTAATGAGCTCCACATATTCGCCAATTGAAATATATTTACATCTTACTAATACATATGACCATCTGTTCAGAAGGGGCCCTTAGCTGCACAAATGCACCCTTTCTTAGAATTTCTTTTTATCAGACCTATAAGCAAACTGTATTTACATGTAAGTCACTTTCGGGTTTTCATGTATTCGCTGCAACTCATTGCCATTTTCCAATTAATGCAACATTCGGAATCGCTCAACTGTGAGGCAAAGAAAGCAAATGATTCATTCCAAGCTCTTTTCCGCTTCTCCCTTACGGATATGCAAATGTGTAATTCAAATTGGCATCCTTGATGGGAATATCTTTGTTGCGCAAACTCGCACAAACGTTTGTAAATGTGTGGACGTGTGTGAGTGAATACTTGCAAAAAAAAGTTGAACGTGCATTTGTTGATCAAAGGAGCAAATGAACCGAATTTGCTAAGAACAAAGAAATTGTATTGAGCGAGATTCTCTAGCAAATGACTTCATCAAAATGTTAGCAACTAATTGCGTCTAATGTGAATTGCAGAACTAATGCTGTTGCATTTCGAAATTTTCTACATCTTACTTATATGTAAGAGTGAGCAGTAATTTTCCATTTGCTGATTTCGATTTCCGAATGCGCCATTATTTCAAGCAGCGCTACAGTGCAGAAACAAATAGACTGATTAAAATATAATGGTCTTGAGAGTAATGAAAGAAGTTTGCCAGAAATTGGTTTAAAGTTGTTTGCTAAATTTTAGCCACTCGAACCACCGATCTCGGACAACTGTAGCACATAGCTGCCTCAAAAACTAAACGATCCAACTCAAGTCTTGTATGTAAAATTCCTTTATTTGTGAATTTATCTTCATGAAGTTAGGTATAGATTTTATCAAAGACAACGCTACAATTTCCGTATTTATTGTTCAGATGTGTTTATGTAACTTATAGCTGCCATTAAAACTGATCGATTAAAATCAGAATGATATTTTTATACCCTTTTTTATAGAATCTTTTTATAAGATTTTACGCTTTAAAAATGCATATGGGAAAGGTATTATAACTTCGGTGTTCCTCAAAACTTAAACAAGGGTGCTTAGATATGGTTGTTGCGACTGAAAGATATAGCAATTTCAATACATGTCTAAAGCTAGGAGAGTGCTGGAGTAAAAGTAATAATTCTCGATTCTTTTGTCAAGTAGTCGCCCACATTATGGATCTGTATATTGCTTTCACTGTATCACAGAATTTGTTTAAAAAGTGTTGTTTCGTAGCATATTTACTTAAAAAAAAATTTATAATTGAAATATACCACTTTTATTATACTTTACTTCTTTGTAGCCTGATACATTCATAACAGAGAGAAAGCCCTTTCGGCGAAAAGAGAATTCGAATATATTGATAAAGAGGGAATATCAGAAAAATTAAAAAGTTGTCGATATTATTCTGGATATCTCGTCAAATCAAGTTGAGGACCATATTACATTAAACTCATTCGACGTCACAATGGATTTAGCGAACCGTTACAACAACAACAACACGTGTAAAATTTGGGGTAGTGCCAATAGAAAAAAATGGTGGCAGTTTTAACTTTTATAAAAAAATAACAGAATAATTTTATGGTAGATGACTGATCAAAGATCGCACGTGGACTGCCATATGTAGTTCTTTGTGAAGGCATAGAAAAGAAGAAATCCTTTGTTCGAACTTATAAGTTAGCAAAACGCTTAGTAGTCAACACAAATTTGAATATGCGTTTAATTTCCGTTCCCGCCAGTTCAAAGGGATGTCTGAAGGTATGGGCTCTCAAGCGGGACAATCAAGGACAATCAGCTTCTGCAGATGGTATCTCGAGGGATTCTCAGCCTTACTGCGTGAACGCCAATAGGGCAAAGGCCTGTTAAAGCCCCATAACTAAGGAGAGTCTAGCCTTACTGAGGGCAAAGCGATTACTAGATCTCTTGCTGTCGGCCTTGAACCAAAAGGCTTTTGCCAAATCGCATCTACCGATGGTGGTCCCGCGCTGGCCAAGATTCCGCGAAACCCAGCTATCTAATAGAACACAAGTGGATATTGGACACCGACTATCTCACATCACATCGACAGCTGTCTTAGGGTGCCTTGCTTGCTAGCTCATCAGTTTTACAATTTCCTGCGATTCCGCAGTGGCCAAGCACCTATACCAGTCTTATCATTAAGGCACTCGATGCTATCGATAGTGAGGTTAGGCACTCCTTGACCAGACCTGAACGCTGTTAATGAGTTCAAGGCTAGTATAGCTTTCAATCAACATAGTAAAGACCATGTAGAACACATTGAAATTGAAAAGAAATTAAGAGAAAACCGGTTTATTTCTCACGAATACAGACATGTACGAGCACCAGCGTAGAGTTGCCGTTTAATCCTTTTGGCACCGAAATCTGATTAAAGTCAAGCAAAAAGCAGAAATAAAAGTTAACTTGATTAACTGAACAACCGCTATGCGCTTCTATGCTTGTATGCGCATATGTGTGAGAAAGTAAAGAAAAATGAAAAAAAAGAGAAAACACCGAAAGCAACAACCAGGCAAAGTGCGAAATTCTCATTCGTCGTGTGCTGTTTATTCTCGAAAACCAAAGAAATCACCAGTGAGCAGGACAAACAAGAAAAGGAAACTTGCAACTTGCAGCGTGTAAAGAAAATAACGCCCAATATAAGTGAATTTCGCATACAAAAAACAACAGAGAAAAATTACGAAAAACACCAGCAACAAAAAATAAATAGTACAACAAAAATACCGAAAAAGTAAGCAAGAAGTCAACATGCAACTTCTCCGCACGAAATATGAGTTCAAAGGGGCAAAGATGCAAAGAGGAAACGTTAAGCTCCAAAGGGAACCACCGCACTTGGTGGCAGGGCCGCACCGCCTGCAACACTTCGCTCCTTCGATTACATGAGCGAGTTTGCTTACTTTTTCAGCATTGCTTGCTTTCACTGTTGTTGCTGTTCTCACTTTGTTTGTTATTCTTTTTGTGTTTGGTTTGGATGCTTTCTTTTTCTTCGCTGCCACAAAATGCAACTTTTCAACACTTATTTGCTTTGCTTGTGCAATTCTTTATTGTCGAGTGTTTCGTGAGTTGCTCCGTTATTCTTTTTTGTTATGAGCAATTTTTGCTTTCGTTGGCTTTTAATTTCTATTGTTACCCAAGTAATTTGTTTCATGTGTGCGCGCGTGCAGTTGTGTGTGTGTGAGTCTTTGTGTTGGCAGAAGTGCGCCTTGCTTTTCCCTCATATATCCTTGTAAAGGCACAAAACTTTCACAGGAGATTACAATTTTTGCAAGAATTTCGCTTCGCTGCTAAAGTGCAGAAATAAATTTTATAAGGTTCGCGTGAAGTTCGTCTGCATGTGTTGGTGTGTGCATTAAGGTGACATTAATGGAAACACATTTTATTTGTTGCATTCGTTGCACGGCAGTTTGTATTCGTTATGTAACTTTCTTTTATTGGACTTCCATTTCATTAAAGATTTCCAGAAAATTTAGAGTATATTTACAAGAGAGAAATAATAAAAGCTCTATACCCATAATTCAGGATCTCTTTGCACTGCTTAGGAGCGCTAACAGTGATTGTGGACAAGGTTAAGATAATAAGAGTTGTCAATAACCTCAAAGTGTGTTTAGAACATCTTTGAATGAGTATACTTTATAGTGCTGAGATTAGATTTCTGATTCCTCAGCATGGCGGGTGATCACATTTAGACTGTTATGTACAGTCTTTGTTAACCCAGACGAAATACTTTCGTAGTTGGGTGTCAGCTATCAGCGAAACCCTCTGAATCTATCAAAATTTGCTTAGGTGTTTGATTTCTAATACCGCTATTGCACCTGTAGCAATTCCGATCGGACGGATTTCAGGTAGAGCTCCTACAACCTAGGTGAAACTGGCTGAGAGCTAAGAGTTTATTATATCTCTTACGATTTACCTTGGGCCAGAAGGACCCTGTGACTGCCCAACTGCTCCTCAGTTTAATTTTAAAGGCAAATTTTTGCAATTCCGCTTGGCCAGGTACCAACAGTATAATCATAAAATAACTCGATCCAGAGATAAGGAGTCTAGGGAAATTTTCGCAAGCCTGCGAGCCCTAGGCTAATATTGCTGCCTTACTATGGAATTGTTTGGCCCTCACTCTGA
>CM050323.1:2898295-2941076 GCA_027475135.1 Bactrocera correcta | reverse complement strand
AACTGTGAGGCAAAGAAAGCAAATGATTCATTCCAAGCTCTTTTCCGCTTCTCCCTTACGGATATGCAAATGTGTAATTAAAATTTGGGCATCCTTGAGGGGAATATCTTTGTTGCGCAAACTCGCTCGTTTGTAAATGTGTGGACGTGTGTATGTGGATACATGCAAAAAAAAGTTGAACGTGCATTTGTTGATCAAAGGAGCAAATGAACCGAATTTGCAAAGAACAAAGAAATTGTATTGAGTGAGATTCTCTAGCAAATGACTTCATCAAAATGTTAGCAACTAATTGCGTCTAATGTGAATTGCAGAAATAATGCTATTGCATTTCGAAATTTTCTACATCTTACTTGTATCTAAGAGTGAGCAGTAATTTTCCATATGTTGATTTCGATTTGCGAATGCGCCATTATTTCAAGCAAGGCTACAATGCAGAACCAAATAGGCTGATTAAAATATAATGGTCTTGAAAGTAATTAAAGAAGTTTGCCGGAAATTGGTTTAAAATTGTTCGCCAAATTTTAGCCACTCGAAACACCGATCTCGAACTACTGTAGCACATAGCTGCCTCAAAAACTAAACGATCCAACTCAAGTCTTGTATGTAAAATTCCTTGATTTGTGAAGCTATCTTCATGAAGTTAGGTATAGATTTTATCAAAGACAACGCTACAATTTCCGTATTTATTGTTCAGATGTGGTTATGTAACTTATAGCCGCCATTAAAACTGATCGATCAAAATCAGAATGATCTTTTTATACCCTTTTTTGTAGAATCTTTTTTATAACCTTTTACGCTTTAAAAATGCATATGGGAAGGGTATTATAACTTCGGTGTTCCTTAAAACTTAAACAAAGGTGCTTAGACATGGTTGTTGCGACTGAAAGATATAGCAGTTTCAATACATGTCTAAAGCTAGGAGAGTGCTGGAGTAAAAGTGCCTTTGATGTTACTGAAGTAGCTCCTCAACTTTGTCCCTGTTATAATAATTCTCGATTCTTTTTTCAAGTAGTCGCCCATATTATGGATCTGTATATTGCTTTCACTGTGTCACTGAATTTGCTTTGTTCTAAAAGTGTTGTTTCGTAGTAAATTTGCTTAAAAATTAATAAAATTGAAATATACCACTTTTATTACACTTTACTTCTTTGGAGCCTGATAGTATCATAACAGAGAGAAAGCTCTTTCGGCGAAAAGAGAATTCGAACATACTGATAAAGAGAGAATATCAGAATAATCAAAAAGTTGTCGTCAGTATTCTGGATATCTCGTCAAATCAAGTTGATGACCATATTACGTTAAACTCATTCGACGTCACAATGGATTTAGAGAACCGTTACAACAACAACAACACCTGTAAAATTTGGGGTGGTTGCCAATAGAAACAAATGGTGGCAGTTTTAACTTTTATAAAAAAATATCAGAATAACTTTCAAACATGTTAGTTTATGTTAGATGACTGATCAAAGATTGCCCGTGGACTGCGAAAGGACTACATACTTTGTGAAGGCATAGAAAAGTAGAATATAAGTTAGCAAAACGCTTAGTAGTCAACACAAATTTGCATATGCGTTTAATTTCCCTTCCCGCCAGTTCAAAGGAATGTCTGAAGGTATGGGCTCTCAAGCTGGAAAATCAAGGACAATCAGCTTCTGCAGATGGTATCTCGAGGGATTCTCAGCCTTACTGCCTGAAAGCCAATAGGGCAAGGACCTGTTAAAAGTCCCATAACTAGAGAGAGTCTAGCCTTACTGAGGGAAAAGAGATCACTAGATCTCTTGCTGTCGGCCTTGAACCAAAAGGCTTTTGCCAAATCGCATCTACCGATGGTGGCCCCGCGCTGGCCAAGATTCCGCGAAACCCAGTTATCTAATAGAAGAACACAAGTGGATATTGGACACCGACTATCTCACTTTCTATCGACAGCTGTCTTAGGGTGCCTTTCTTGCTAGCTCATCAGTTTTACAATTTCCAGCGATTCCGCAGTGGCCAGGCACCTATACTCGTACCAGTCTTATCACAACTTTTTGACCACCCCTGAACGCTGTTAATGAGTTCAAGGCTAGTATAGCTTTCAATCAACATAGTAAAGACCATGTAGAACACATTGAAATTGAAAAGAAATTAAGAGAAAATCGGTTTATTTCTCACGAACGACAGACGTGTACGAGCACCAGCGTAGGTTTGCCGTTTAATCCTTTTGGCACCGAAATCTGATTAAAGTCAAGCAAAAAGCAGAAATAAAAGTTAACTTGATTAACTGAACAACCGCTATGCGCTTCTATGCTTGTATGCGCGTATATGTGAGAAAGTAAAGAAAAATGAAAAAAAAAAAGAAAAAACACCGAAAGCAACAACCAGGCAAAGTGCGAAATTTTCATTCTTCGTGTGCTGTTTATTCTCGAAAACCAAAGAAATCACCAGTGAGCAGGACAAACAAGAAAAGGAAACTTGCAACTTGCAGCGTGTAAAGAAAATAACGCCCAATATAAGTGAATTTCATACACAAAAAACAACAGAGAAAAATTACGAAAAACACCAGCAACAAAAAATAAATAGTACAACAAAAATACCGAAAAAGTAAGCAAGAAGTCAACATGCAACTTCTCCGCACGAAATATGAGTTCAAAGGGGCAAAGATGCAAAGAGGAAACGTTAAGCTCCAAAGGGAACCACCGCACTTGGTGGCAGGGCCGCGCCGCCTGCAACACTTCGCTCCTTCGATTACATGAGCGAGTTTGCTTACTTTTTCGGCATTGCTTGCTTTCACTGTTGTTGCTGTTCTCACTTTGTTTGTTATTCTTTTTGTGTTTGGTTTGGATGCTTTCTTTTTCTTCGCTGCCACAAAATGCAACTTTTCAACACTTATTTGCTTTGCTTGTGCAATTCTTTATTGTCGAGTGTTTCGTGAGTTGCTCCGTTATTCTTTTTTGTTATGAGCAATTTTTGCTTTCGTTGGCTTTTAATTTCTATTGTTACCCAAGTAATTTGTTTCATGTGTGCGCGTGTACAGTTGTGTGTGTGTGAGTCTTTGTGTTGGCAGGGGTGCGCTTTGCTTTTCCCTCATATATCCTTGTAAAGGCACAAAACTTTCACAGGAGATTACAATTTTTGCAAGAATTTCGCTTGGCTGCTAAAGTGCAGAAATAAATTTTATAAGGTTCGCGTGAAGTTCGTCTGCATGTGTTGGTGTGTGCATTAAGGTGACATTAATGGAAACACATTTTATTTGTTGCATTCGTTGCACGGCAGTTTGTATTCGTTATGCAACTTTCTTTTATTGGACTTCCATTTCATTAAAGATTTCCAGAAAATTTAGAGTATATTTACAAGAGAGAAATAATAAATCTTCTATACCCAGGTTCTCTTTGCACTTCTTAGGGGCTCTAAGAGTGATTGTGGACAAGGTTAAGATAATAAGAGTTGTCAATAACCACAAAGTGTGTTGAGAACATCTTTGAATGAGGATACTTTATAGTGCTGAGATTAGATTTCTGATTCCTCAGCATGGCGAGTGATCACATTTAGACTGTTATGTACAGTTATTTGTTTACCCAGACGAAATACTCTCATGTTGGGTATCAGTTATCAGCGAAATCCTCTGAACCTATTCAACCTATATCAATTCCGATCGGACAGGTTTCAGGTAAAGCTCCTACAATCTAGGTGAAACTGGCTGAGAGCTAAGAGTTTATAACATCTTTTACGATTTACCTCAGACCACAAGGACACTGTGACTGCCCAACTGTTCCGAAGTTATAGAATTTGAAGTACCTGTCTTTAGAGTTTTTTGCAATACCCCTGTGGCCAGGTACCCAAACCAGTATAATCATAAAATTACTTGATGCTAGAGATAAGGAGTCTAGACATTCTCGCAAAGCCTGCGAGCCCTGGGCTAATATTGCTGTCTTACTATGGAAATTGATGGTCATAACTCTGAAAGAAGGTGGGCTGCGAAGCAGTAGATCTACAGCCATCATTGTGGCAGCCACCTCTGCTTGGAAAACGCTGCAGTGGTCAGGAAGCCTAAAACTGTAGCTGATGGAGAGTTCCCGATAATAAACTCTCCGCAAACTTGTATTCATTCATTAAAGGGACTCATCGCCCCTCTTCTCCAGGGAGTCCCTGTCGCCCATGCCTTCCTTGAAGATATGTGAGCAAAGAAGCGACAATCAGGGCTAAGGCCGGTTCTAAGGCATATTTTTATCGAATGTACCATTTTTCAGAGCCTTCCAGTATAAACATTTGACCTCAATGGGATATTACAGGCTCAATTATGGTTTCTTAGAGCCAAAGGACTACCTTTGGTGAGAGTCTCCACCTTTTGTAAATGAATCCCCTGCAGCAGTACAGGCTAATCGACAGCTTCTTTGCTCACTCCTTGATATTGGGTTTCCACAAGGTGAACTCTATGTAATTTACTCTATCAGCTCACCGAAGACGTGTTCCTCACAGTGAAGGTATATGAACTTCCGGAATTATGGACTTCATAGTGACCATTTTTTTTATTATGGAAAGGCCGGTTTTAACAGCGCAGTTGCTAACGGTGCTAAGGTATGTATCTCTGAGTTAACTCATACACGGTTCAGATTCAGATTTTGTCTCAACTACCAGCTCTGCAACTCATTTCAACAAGTTCCATAAGATCATTGAGAAGCATAATGCAGAGAAGTAGCAGCGAATTTCCGTTTGTGAATTTGCCCGTTTTCACATTCCGGTGTGCCCGCGTTTTACCCCATTTCGTCTCGATCGTTCTAAAACAGAGAAATTGGAAGATTCTTAAGCTTCGATTCAACCCTAACCTATTCAACGTTCTAATGACCACATCTGGCAACACGTTGTTGAATGACCCTCGACATCTAGGAAGATCTCTACTGTAAACTCCTTTCCTTATGCTCATCTCTAACCAGGAGACAAGAATGTGCAAATCAGTGTCCTTGTGTGCGCTTAGCAGGCGCTGATGATTGACGCGTTGATTAGAACACAAGACATCTATTGAACTACTTAGTAAGATAACATTCATAATATAGTACATGAGAGCTGAAATTGCCGAATAATGAAATCGGATTGAAATATTTCTCACTACTGACTTGTCTCTTAATTGTTGCCCACACCAGAGTTAAGAGATAAATGACACCATACTGCCAAAGCTACTTTGTTGTGAGTAAGTAATTCTATCTTATAATCCTTTCGCCTTAAAGCACCCGATGAATCTGCATTCGAAATCATTGAGTGAAGGATATTACAATCCGTTTTAATTACCTTTTCATTTTTTCCTTTTCCCTATATGAATTGTAATGAGTTATCTAGTATAACAAATTCCTGCCAAGGCAATGCCAGAGAAGCTAGATCAAGTAATCACAATCCCTATATTCTAACAATATGAGACCTAATTTGAACCGCTTATAAGTTTCAAATTAATTTTGAAATATTTCGCAAAACAATCAGGTAGGCTTCCCAGCAATCCGGTAGCCATTCTAAGCCGCAAATGAGTTCAAAGGCAAAACACTTTTCTTGCCACTCACAACGCCCGAATAGCTTCACTTCACGCATATGCTTACGGATATTGTTTTCGAGCATTCTCATGTGACAGAAAAACCGCAGATTCGACCGCAACTACATGGCGTAGACACCAGCACAAACACACGCACATCTAAGTGGTGGCATGCAACCACAAAAAACACATTGCAATTCAGTGCCGAGCGAGCGCTTCAATAGTAGTCACCCCGCTGTAGCATTGGACCGTTAGGCTTTACACGGCATACGAATGAAAGTCAGAGCAATCAAAGCGCAGCCAAATTGCAGTTAGTTTATGTTGCCATTGTTTCATTGACTGCCATGCCACGTGAGTGTGTAAAGGCGTTCATTTGGGCTGGCGTACGACGGCAAAGTGTGACTGACTAGCGAGCAATTGTCAAGTCAATCGAATTGTTGTGATGCTGTTGTTGTAGGTGCTGCTGCCTGCTGCATTCGCACGCACTTGCCACACTTGCAACACTTATCAATGGCAAACGGCTGGCATTCAGTGGCCTTCCAATCCTACAAATGACTGAATGACTGCACGAAAGAGTCCGCCATGAGCCTGCGATTGTGTCTCTGTGTGTTGCTTGGATTCGAAGTCATTGGCAATTGCAATTTCGTTTTGCTACATAGCACAAGTAAAAGTAGCATGGGTATTTAGGTTGTTGTTTTGCTTTTTGCCACTGCCATGGACAATTTACTTGCTAAATCGAAATTCGACATGAATTCGTTGGTTGAGTGGAGTGCTCTTTAAAGTCACAGTTTGGTTGGTTGGACCCAAACGAGTGTTTGCTTTATGTGTTGGCGGACGAAATGCTACAGTGATGCAGGCCAATTGTATGCCGATTGTAGCTTGGAAAAAGTTTTCGCTAACATTTTTACTTTGTAATTTACTATAGCGGATTGGGTTTTGAATAAACTCCTGTTGAAAAGAAGTATAACGCAGTTGAGTTCTCTCTTGTTCAATGGCTTAGTGGTTACTGAGGTCTTATGCTGGCGACGTATATTTATGACAATACTAGAGTATCAGGTGTTTTTGGTTATCAAAATGGCGGACCTGACATGAACATTAGCAAGATTGATCAATTTTTATTCAATGAGATTCTGATATATTGTGAGTAAAAAAGAGTCAAGCAAGAATGCGTTCAATACCCAAGATATCCTGAAGAGATCACAGGTCGTCCAGAACGAGGCCTGACTTCAACGATCTCTCGGTCGTCTTTGGATACTTTGTACTACTCGTAGGCTAGAAGTTTTGACAACATTAAGGACCGGTGGATTAACTGCTGAGGTGAGATCCGACATCAGTTATGCTACCTAATGCCACCTTTATTCATCACTTACTTAACGTAATAACACACATTATGATTAAAAAAAAAGTTGGAAAAATAATAAATAAAAATTACAGGTTAAGTATTGCACGAATTATGATAAGTTTGTTGATAGTTATTGATAGTGAAGATAGTCGAAATATCACTTTCCACCTATTTTTTACTTTAAAATACTCGTGGACATGCTTTTAACACTAGTTTACAGTAAATTTTTTGATCGTCATGTTAGAGACAGTTTCTTGCTAATTTTGGGTTGCTAAAGGCGAAAATGATGGTAAAAATTGTTTGTTTTGTAGTCAAGGGTGTTCAAGGATTCCTTAGCATATCAGCCGAAAATTTTTTCTTCAGATTTGTTGAGTATTCCGGTTCCTATTCATGATATTAAGAATATTAAATTTTTGGAGGTAATTTACTGAAGCAAAATGGTCTTGATACCGGTTATATAGTATTTATTGATATGTTATTATGTAATGCCAAAGTCCACTCGAACTAAAGCTCATCACAGCTAAGCTGAAACGTAAAATTGGTTAGGATGACCTTTTGATACATGTCACAACAGTTGGTGAATTGGACCAATATCAAGTTCATTTATCACACAATCCCAAATATAATTCTAATATATCATTTACTCTGTTTGTACTCAAGATTTACTATTAAGGTATTTCTTCGCAAAACGCTTTTTCAAAGAAACAAGGTGATAAGAATTTTTGTATGAATATTTGTGAATATGTATATTGAGATAATGTTTATCTGAAAAAACTCTCTCTCAACTTAAACTCTCTCGATTAAAGTACTTCCAGAACTTGAAAAAACTCTCTCTCAACTTAAACTCTCTCGATTATTGTACTTCCAGAACTTGTTGTTATCATATTATTCATAAAATATTTTCCTACCGACATTACAAATATGAAACATTCACGGGAATATGCAATTTCTCAACTGCAAATGTCTCTTTGGCTCCAACGTCAACAAAAGCGACTGGGCTGGCACCGCAAAGTTTGTGGTCACTGTAATTGTTCCATACGCTTCACTTACCACTATTTGCTTAGTTAAGTGGCAGACTTTAGTGATATGTAGAAATGTGCATAAATCTACATCGCGGACCCACTAAGCAAAAGTTACTCAATTTATATAAATTTGGCGAGCAATTTAATACCAATAATGTGGCAACATTGCCATGTGTTTAAATAATCTACACGGTAGAAGCGCTCCCGTACATTTGATATTGCCATCAGAAAGGACAGAAAGCAGGTATTAATTTTCCAAATTATTAAACTCATTTGCTAACTGGGTATCGGAAATCCAGCACACATGCGCATATAGCGCACAAAGTAAAATTTGGTCAGGTACATGGTTGCATGCAAATCAAGTCAAGCGCATTCACAGTACGAGTAGATCAGCACACACTGAGCCACACATACCAGGGGTCCGACGAGTAGAATACTGGTCTGAGTGCAGCCATCGTTTGACTATTGGTTGTCATTGTCGTTAATGAATGCAAAGCTTCGATTGTCTTGTAAACATATGTACGTATATGTGATGTGTTTGTTTCGTGCGGCAACAACAGCTGTGCTTGGGTTTGGTTACTGTTGTTGTCTTCACTTTAATGTCAACCTATGTTTTGATAGTGTTTCACTTTGCGGTAAAGCAGAACGCCTCACATTGTAGGGTTTAGCATGCAAGTTTCTTGGAGACTGTTTAGTGAAAATTCCCACATTTAATTAAAATTAAATTTTCTACATTTTATAATCATATTTAGGCAGAGTAAGACTTGACTATCTATTCTGGAAATATTCAACTGCCTCCGCTAATTGAAGCTTGTAAAACCACAAATTAATTTATGTTATAGAAAGGAAAGTATACCAGTGTCAGGTTAGATCAGATGGCTCATCGAAAATCGCAAGTGGACTCCTATATGTCCTTTTTGAAGCCATAGAAAAGAAGAACTTTTGTGTTCGAACTTTAGATTAGCAAAACGCTGAGTAGCCAATACGAATTTGCACAGACGCTTAGTCTCCACTCCCACCAGTTCGGCGGAATGTCTTAAGGTATGCGCTCCCATGTGTTTAAATCTTGACCTCCCAAGCGGGGGACAGTCAAGAAAGAAGTGTTGAGTTATTTTCACTTCATCTTCTTCCATACAGCTTCTGCAAATGGAGTCTGGTAAAATTCCCAACCTTAAGCACGCCTCGATCAACCCTGAACATACTGTGAATGAGTTGAAGGTTAGAATCGCGGATCTGCTATCTGAGTGAATGGTTCACTTTCTTGAAAGAGGCTATAATCCGGAGCAGCAGTTCTACTTTTGCGTTAATGGCTGCAACTTCGGCTTGGAAGGCACTGCAATAGTCCGGAAGCCTGACACTGGAGTTGATTACGAGCTCGTGACAGTAAACCCCTCCATCAACCATCTTTAACCCATCCTTAAAAAAGCTCACGTTTTCCATGAAGTGCTTAAAAATCAGAATAAAACGTTGTAGACGCCTTAAAACCCATATGTATAAATAATATCAGCATGACGAACTTAGTCAATTTAGTTGTGTTCATCTGTCGGTCTGCTCATCCATCCGTCTGTCTGGATATATGTATATGAACTAATCCCTCAGCTAGTAAGGTATCGATCTGAAATTTCGCACCCGTTCTATTCTCAGGAAGCTACTCATTTGTCGGAACCGTCGATATCAGACCACTTAAGTATAGCTGCCAGACAAACTGAACGATCGGAAGAAAGTGCAATCTCCGAAGGAATTATTCAAACCGAATCACTATTTAGAATAAAAATCGATACTTATAATGAATAATTAAACTGATCAAATTAATACTCCTCAGCATTTTACATATTTTATGTTCAACACTGCTTCACTGTGCAAAAAAACCTTTCACATACGTAATATCTTTGTGCAATGGTTGCGGTCATTGCATTTTGTGGTTTCGGAACTGAGACACAAACATCGTTCGCCTGTGAGTTAGCTTCACACCTCCAGCAGTGTTCGATTGCCTACTGTACTCGACGTCTTGCGTCCGTATGACTCTCCTGGTAGCTGAAGCTCTTGTTGTTACTGCTGTTGGCTAGTTGCCGCCGCAGCTGCAGCCACTTGGTTGCTTCTCAGCCGTGCTACTCTGCGGCCTGGAAACCAGTTCAATTAAAATAAACATCAAATGCTTCACTTCGCTGCTGAACTACCGACGGTAATTTTGCGGTTTCAAATGATTTGGTGCGGACATTGAATGGCTTGCATTGTCGCAAATAGTCAGAAGGCAGTCAGTCAGCAAGTCGTTCAGGCGGCAGCAAATGCAATCGGTGCATGGGGATCGTTCCTTGGCGGCATCCTTTTTCAAATTAAGCGCCGATAGGCGTACAGTGCAACTGGCTGCATATTCATGCAACTGAGTGCATCAAGTGCAGCATCAATTCTATCCGTCTGTGTGCCTGTATGCTGCATGTATTGACCAGTAGTGATGAAGGCAACTTGGTGGCGCTGATGTTGATGTCTATTGTTGGTGGTAAACATGTATTTACTATTGCTCGGCATCGCCTACCTCGTTGTGGGTACGCTGTTATAGTCCAAATTTCTGGACAGTGTTTACCCTGCTTCTCTGCGCCTGTGGGTGTTATTCTGTCTCAGCTTGTGGTTTCCATTGTTGTTGCAGCCGTGATACCCTGGTACCGTAAACTTTGTAAGATGGTGACGCTGATAATTTGCAACTTCTTACCGCCAACCAAATTTCTACGAATTTATTCATTAACGTCTATTTGCTTAACGGCACCGCAGAACCCGCCGCAACAGATTCCTTCAACCGCACGGCAATGTCGGTGATATTATGTTAAATATTTATGAATATAAATATGTAAGTAAGTGAGCGCTTTAGGCGCTATTTATTATTCGAATGCTTGAATAACGTCGGTGGTTTATGATTTGAGTGATTCAAGTAACTAGGAGCAGCCGCGACCGTTTGCGGTTCCGGTTGGTAGAAATTTTCATTCTCAGAAATATCGATATACATTTTACAGCGAATACTACAAGCACAATAATTTGTAATTGCTTTTATTACAATCTGTGCGGTGAGTACCATAGAACCTTTTGATTGTAATGACAATTGCTTGAGTAATGACTTGCCTTATAGGCAATATGCTCACTTAGCCTTAGTACTATATTTTGCTCTACTTTTGAGATATTTACATTATTGCATTGCATATGAATATAAACAATATAACAAATGAAGTATAAGGTGAACCATTGCGACATTTTTAACAAAAAAACAGAGAAATTTCAAATTTAATGGGACTCAATGACTCACTCCTTCATTTCGACTGGTAACTGGCGAAAGACACGAGCGAAGTTTTGCTCCAAGTCCTGTATCGAAGCGTTACTATTCGCAGAGACTTTAGACTTCACATATCACCACAGTAAAAAGTCTAACGGTGTGACATCACACGATCTTGGTGGCCAATCGATCGGCCTAAAGCGTGAAACTATCTATTTATTTATTTATTTATTTATTTAGTAAAGTCTATGAACATTAATTCTTACAGACTAATGAAAACTAGGATGCATATTAGAATTCTAGAATAATTAAAATTACAATAATATGAATAGATAACTTAAACTAAAAAACAGAATTGAGGGTATTAATGAAGGAATCCTTAGTGTGAGAGAAATCAAGAAGAACTTTCTCGGAAATCGAGTTAAACTCACGCATAGCCCTCTTGAGGGGAGCATATTCAGCAAAATTAGTGCTTTCCTTTTTGTAATAAAATGGGGAAATGGACCTGAGACAACGCTGGGGAGTATTGAAGTTAAGTTTCGCTAATAAATAGGGACAGTCAATACCTCCGTTAATTACATTGAAGACAAATGAAAGGGAGAGAACGGACCTTCGATTATCCAGTAATTTAAGATGTATCAGCAATAAACGCGATGTATACGATGGTAATGGGTCAACAAACTTTAAGGAGCGGAGAGCGTATTTAAGAAAGATCTTTTGGACACGCTCGATCCTGTTAATTGACGATATGCAATATGGTCTCCAAATAAACACTGCATACTCCAAAATGGACCGCACAAAACATGTGTACAGTAATTTTAACGTGTAGGGGTCGGAAAAATTTGTAGAATTTCGACGGACAAAGCCGAGTACAGAAAATGCTTTTGAAGTGATATAGTTGATGTGATTACTGAAAGAAAATCTGTTGTCAAAGATTACCCCAAGATCTTTGATTTCAGTAACGCATTTTAGGACGCAGTTAGAAATATTGTAGCTGGAAGATAGGATGTTGCGTCCCCTACCAAAAGAGATCTGTGAGCATTTATCGAGGTTCAGAAAAAGCTTCGATTTCATGCACCAATTATGAAAAGTATCAATATCACATTGAAGTTTGAGTACATCTTGTGTGTTTTTGATTATTGCAAAAATTTTTAGGTCATCTGCATATAACAGATAGTTAGCGAAAGAGAAGCAACAGGAAATGTCATTGATAAACAGCACAAAGAGAAGTGGACCCAAGACGCTTCCTTGTGGGACTCCCGAAGACGCAATGAATGAATCAGATGACACTCCATCGACACTGACAACGCATCGTCTGTTTTGCAGATATGATTTAATCCACTGCAGGAAGACCGAGTGAAATCCTAGACATGATAATTTTTTAATTAGAATATTGTGTGAAACTTTATCAAAGGCTTTAGAGAAATCTGTGTAGACACAATCTACCTGAAATCCAGCGGAGAATGCAGACATGCAATAGTCACTAAAAACTGCTAAGTTTGACACAGTGGAGCGCCCAGAGACAAACCCGTGCTGATTGACATTAATTATTGATTTTACTGCAAAAAATAATTTATTTTTAACAGAACACTCAAAAATTTTTGAAATAGTAGACAGTTTAGAAATAGGCCTGTAATTGGGGATAACGTCCTTTCTACCACCTTTAAGTATGGGGGTAATGCATGTCAATTTCCAGTCAGAAATAAAATTCCCGGAGGAGAGAGACTTATTGAAAATAAGCATGAGGGGATATACTAAGGCAGTACAGTTTTTTATTAGTACGGGCGGAAGTCCATCCAAATCCAATTTGGTAGAAGACTTAATATCACCGATAGCCTTGGCAATATCATCCTGTGAAAGACACAGTGAGCCAAAATTTATGGATGGGAAGTCATTAGCTGAAAAAGTGGAACTAGTACCAGGATCCTCTTGAACATAGTTCGATTTGAAAAATTCAGCGAACAAGTTGGAGATTTCGAGCGGAGTGTATGCCGACTTATCTCCCCAGCGTAAAGCAGAAGGAATGGCCGAACACGCTCTTCTAGATTTTACAAAGTTCCAAAAGAACTTAGGGTTCGACTTGATTGTAGACTCCGTATTATTAATAAACCTTTTATAGAGAGACTTATCCAATTCATTAAACAGTTTTGTGTAGTGCTGATATTGAACAAAGGAAACATGAGATTTAGTTGAAGAGAATTTTCTATAGTATTTATTTCTGAGATTTTTTAGACGTTTCAGGTCCTTAGTATACCAAGGCAACTTATATGGTTGTGTGTGTTTTAGCGGGATATTATAATGACAGAATTCCTGAATTGATTTCTTAAAAATGGAGAAACTATTAGCTGTATCTAGCCCCGAAAGTAAATCATCCCATTTAATTCCCAAGAGCTGATTGTTGAGTCGTTCAAAATCACAAAATTCAAAATTAAAACCAAGCCCATCAATAGGTTTTACAGGAGCGAAAAGGTAAGTATCCACCTCAAACGCTAGCGAGGAATGATGGATGGTGGCTGGGGTAATTGAAGAGAATCCATCAAGAAACCTAAATTTTAAATTATCACTGAGAAAGACTAAGTCTAGAAATCGATCGAGACTATTTGAATATGAGTTGATTTGAATCAGATTGAGACTAAGCAAGCTATCAATGAGAAATAACTCCTGAGTTGATGTAAAATTTGAAGGAATAAGAGCTGGACTATAGGAACAACCAGACCAGACAATATTGCTTAAATTAAAGTCACCCAGAACACAGATATTATTCTCTTTCACCTTACCTAATACGAGCGAGGATATATTATTTGCGTGCAGCTTATACAACTCTAGAGGACTATTAGGAGGGATGTATGAGACTGCAATGAACAGAGCATCATTGATACAGATACATAGTTGGTCCAGAATAGAATCTTCGTTATCAAGCATAATTAAGCGAGGACGATATTTGCGATGAACTGCTAAGAGAACTCCACCCCCTCTTAGACAGCCAGTTTTTTCGTGATCTCTGTCTTTGCGGAAGACATAATAGAGATTAGAGTCAAAATATTCGCTATCAAAATAACTAGAATTCAGCCAAGTCTCAACAATAACAATAATATCGAAATCCAAATGTGAAGAAAAATTGCGAATAATATTTGATTTACACCTAATGCCCGATAAATTTTGGTAGTATACCTTAAGACAAGAGCCAGTTGAGGAAGGTTCAGAAAACGCATGAATAGAATCGTGATTAACAGGCGCATCAACTAATCTGCAGCACTGTTTACCCCTCCCTTTGGAAAAAACTTAAAGGGACGTAACTTAATGCCATCTGCTCCACGAAGTGTTCTCTCAATAACACCGTTGATTGTTATGATGTGTGAGAAGTAGTGCCGTCTTGTTGAAACCAAATGTCGCCGAAATCACAAGCTTCAATTTCAAAAATAAAATACTTAATCGATTATCATCGCCATTGACGTTTACGTTCTCACCGGCATCATTTTTAAAGAAATGTGAATCAATAATTCCACCGCCCCACAAGCCATTCCAAACCGTTTGTTTTCAGGATGAAATTGCCGCTCATAAACCTCTTCAAGTTGCTCTTCCATACGTCAGTCCGAGTTGCGGTGAACGTGGTCTATTCGGTGGAATATTTTCAATTAATGAATGCTGAATCTCAAGATAGGCGAATAAAATGCCATAAGGTGAGCGAAGCGCGCGAAACACATTCTTTACATAAAGTGAGTAATGTTGAATAATTTGTAAACGTTGTTTAAACGTTAGTCTTTCCATGTTGACAGCTTGATAGAACTCATGCGTGATCTGTCAAAAGAGGCTACTGAAAAAAGGACCTCTACTTAGATCACCTATTATATTAAAAACAACCAAATGAGATATATGTGAAAAAGACCCAACCGAAGGGTCTAAAAATATATTCCATATCTCAGAAACCACTGAAACTTTGAATTAAGTTCGGTGTGTAACAATAAATCTTAACTTTTGTGTTCGAGAAATGGTAAAAATCAGTCTTCTTTACTCATTTGATTTTTCATCACTTTTCTATGGGGCATTTCACAGGATATTTCTGCTAGTGTATCTGTTTTCCACGTTATTCATCGCTATAGTGGAACCTGAATAGTGCTATAGATGGTTCGCTGTAGTTTTCGTTAACAGGAATCCTTTTTTCTTCAATCACTTTAGCCTAAGCTCGGCAATTAAATCAAGTATAACGTTGTTTTTACAGAAGTGCGAACCCTACCTTAGCGACATCGGAAAAAATATTATAAACGACTAGGTTATCATTGTAAAAAAAAAACATTATTCACCTTCTTAGGAAGTTCGTGTGTAAAATAATGCAGGATTTGTTCGGAAAGTAAAAGGACTGATTTTCTTCTGCAGCGACTGTATTTCGGAGCGTGTGCGCATTGATTGGAATCGGTAGAGGGCGTTCCTAGTTAACGAACAAGCTGCTGGTTTTCTCCGAGCACCTGGAGAGCCGGGACAAAAAACTTCGCGCGACGTCTTTCTGTGAGCGGTGCAAGCAGAAAATGCAGCGTTCGTTAAAAGAGAGGTATGCGAATAAAATTTGCGACAGAGGCGTTTGATATGATCAACTAGGATTACCCAGATGTTGCTTTGGAGGGCCAGGAAGAGCTCGTTGATGAAGATCGTGCTGGGAGACCTGCGACTTCGACAAACACTGACAATGGGACTCGTGTGCGCGAAGTTTTTGAACTCAGACCGTCCACTAAGTATTTATTTTTTTAATTGCCCAGATTTTAAATTTATCAAAATCAGTGGCTCATGATATTCGGACGGAGCATTTGACAGCCTAGATGGGGACCCTCGAACTTTTTTTAATTTCCTTGCCTGATAAGTAAGCATTTGGAGACGACAGAAGGGATCCAAGCAGCATGCACCTCGGCTCTCAAGGCTATTTCGAAGAGTGCTTTCCGTGATGCCTTCAATGCTTGAAAATCGCGCTGGCAGCACTGCATCGCCCCGAAAGAGTTTATTTTGAAAGTGTGTGAAGAATTGTAACGATTGGTTCAATAATTTTTTTTTTTAAATCGACTCACTCCTATTACTCTCCGGCTTCGTCTTTGGTGGTTCTTGGAAGTGTTTCGTACGCGAAAAACTTATGTTGAATTCGGCTCATTTTGAAACACCCATACCGTCCACTGCCATATACTTTCGAGCTCTTCCCCGTAAATTCACAATTTATCGGCTGTCACGATGACACAGTCATGTTTTGAAGCATCGCATCGCATCGCAACGCATCATATTTCTTGATATTTCTTTCGACCAATCAACCCGAGTCTCCTTCTGAGCGACTGACAAATTGGTTTGGCAACGGGAACATTTTTTTTACGGTTAAATATTTTGGCAAAATTGAATGTATGAACCCCACGATAGGTTACATGACAATATTGCAATATTCGTTTGCGCCTAGCATCAATAGTTTTCGGAACACTGATTGTGGACGATATTCTCGAAATTCGTCTCTGATTGATCCACGAACTCGATTGAATTTATCATATCACTGTTAAGCACTGGCCCTTGGTAGAGCTTTAGCTTTAATTAAGTTCATCGAAGTATTCTTGATGAGTTAATTTACATCGAAAGCGGTAAAAAATAATAAATTTAATTTCTTTTTCAGGTCGAGTAGAATATTTTAAGTTACTGTCAACAACATAAATATGTCAAAATGTTCTGAGTATGTCCAATGCCAAAAATGTCAAACTTTACGGTAAAATTGCGAGTTTCCAGATTGCCATACTAGGCAAACTACTTAAACATAATCCCTTTAGTGTTTTAAAGAAACCAGCTACGGTAGAGTGTATTCGTAATCATTTACTTTTGATCAAAGAAAAATTATTTTTTCTGAGGCAGGTTTTAAAAATGCTGAAAGAGTTATTTCTTTTAATAATTTAATATAATGCCACTTACCTTTATGATGGCCGCTTGAAACTTTTATTATTCTCCGTGAATTTGTCAACCCCTAAAATGGAAAGTAAAATAATCTACCAGAAGAGAATTTAAACATATATAGTAACAATTATCGCCACAGCAGCATATGAATAGCAAAACTCTACAACTGCAAAAAGTTAGACTATAGTTTTGTACTCGTCTTCTTAATTCGCTGCATATTAACTCATTGCTAATGCCCAGCGGCGGGTCCATTAGACGACGACCACTGCATTTTAATATACATTAAGTAGCGCATTAACGTTGCAGAATACGAAATAGACGCTTTCGTGTGAGAGGGAAATATAAATTCCTGACCAAAAACGAACTAGTTGTGAAATGGTTAGGAAGAATATGATACAGGCTCAGATAATCTGGATAATAAATCCAATAAAACTTACTTATGAAAAGTCAAAGTATTCAAGTCTCCAAAGATGACTTGTTATTAAATCATTTTGTATTGCAATTAAAAAATAGTATACTACATACCTATGGCTTGTATTTTTTTACTTTTCATAAGCCAGTTTCTATGAAGTTAATATCGAAATTTTCTGAGCCCATATATGTTCAAAAATATAAAAAATGAATAGTTCAAAAATATCTTTCTATATCAATGACGAATTTTTCTAAACATATAAATATATAAGAAGAGATTTCAAATACTTTCAACCTAGGTATGACAAGGGTTTGATGATCCTTATATGTAGATAGTACTAAACTGCTGTCCACATTAGTCTGGCCTATTCTTGAATACGGTTCAGAACTCTCGAACCCAAAATATAAGACTCCTCTCAAGGAAAAGAATGCATGCTTGGATACTAGTTTGGAACTAGTGCATTTTTCTATAAGGCGCTTTTTCGGCGCATATTTGTGTGTATGTATATGGTACATGTATGAAATACCCGCAGAAGTTGAGGAAAATTTGGCATGCAAAAACGGCGCTTGGTTGTGCTTTGCTCGCCGCATGCAACACATTTGCAGCTCGTAATTCAGCAAAGTAAGGCAATCGCTGTTGATGAAATGAATTTTCAGCCGAGGACAACATAGTGGGCTAATGATGGCGTGGTAAGTGCAACAGAGGAAAACTTTTGAAACGGGTGTTCAACTTACTCTCTTATATGTTATATATGTATGTATTATACATAGTTGGTACTGTCTCTGCTGCAAATAAACATGGTTCAAAATCAGCGCAGAATCATCTCATAAAGAGGGGGTATTCGCCTTCGGTTTAGCACACAATGCTGGTTTCAAAAGCTCAAAGTAAATTGTTTTTCATTTTTTGCTATAAAAGCGCATGTATCTCTCGCAACATGTTGGATGTTTCATTCGTTTTCTTTGCAAATTTTATAATTAAATACGAATTACCGTATATCTATCTCGATAGGAATACTTGCTGATTTCCAATTGCTTGTATGTCTGTCTGTACCCTCTTTTCTGCCCATTTTTTCGAACTAAGTCATGCTAAGAATGTTGTATTCAGAAACGTTATAAGTCAGTTTTTGAGATATCAATCTGAAGTCTTTTTGCTCTCGAAGAAGTGCTCAATTTTTGGGACCGCCGATATCAGATTATACAAACCCGATCAAACCCATGTATTTGTATGGAAAACAAGGTATCTTCACGAAATTGCACAAATTACCGAAAGTATCGCCACAATCTCTGAGCATATTATTCAGATAGGAACACTATAGCATATAGCTGCCATATAAATCAATTGGAATCAAGATAAAGACGTTTTATAGCCTTTTATGCTATACCAGATGCACTTGTGAAGTATTTTATAGCTGTAAGAGTCAATATTTGTTGTATAGTCAGTCAATATAATTGGCTGATCATATAGTAACTATTCTTTGTCAAGTTTGTTCTTAATATGGAAACTAAGGAAAAAAATATCCGATTTTACCCATTTTGGGCACCAAATCAAATTACGCCAATGGAAATATTGTTAGCCAATCTAATTGAGATATTTACATCTGACCAAACTCGCTCGGCTTGACTGATTTTATACTCCGAACAGTTGTTATAAAGGAAGCCTGTACTCATCTTACCAATATCAACACATTTACTAATATCACTAACGGGAGTAATCGGATTATAAGGAGCCTAGAGAGCAGCGCTGTATTGATTTAACACCATTCCTGAAGTCGAGGCTGTTTCCGGTAATACCCAACCAGCTTTTTACTTGATGGCCCCTCTTTCTTACTGCAAGGATGCCACTGTGAGTTTGACTTTAGCGCACGGTGTTTTGTAGTTATTTGTTTATTTTTATTTTTACACTTTTACGAGAAGAAAAAAAACTGTTTTCACATTTTTTATTTTAAAATCCGGCTTACACAACTGAGCTGAAAAACCACCGAGTGCCACTTAAGCTACGAGCCGCGTGAATATCTCTGAAAAATGTGCGTGTGTGTGTGCACCACTGTGTCTCTATGGAAGTTTCATACGCACAAATATGTCTCTTTTTTATCCTTCGTTACCGTAAAAAAAAAACTTCAACTCCTTTGGAACTGGCGAAGATAAAAATACCGCAGCGAAAAAATATGAAAATGCAAATACGCTGAAGTGCGGCAGCATATAAGGCTTCGTCATGCGAACACACTCACACACCCATACATGCACACAAACTATGTGAATATGTGAATACTCGCATATTCACCTGCTAACGGCGTCGAAAGCAGTCATAAAGCAAAAACATAAAATTGTTGCTCTAATGGCTTGTTGGCGTGGCACGCGTGCGCACTTGAAACGTCGCCTTCGCCAAAGCTGTTGCCGTCACTGCAACCACTCGGCTAAGCTCTTCCGCTTTTTATGCTCTGCGGCAATTCTACACCTCGCGCTAACGAGTCTAGTCACCAAAATGTGCCACTTGCTTCTGCCCCCCACTACGGGGGCCAACGCTTGTTGTTGTTGGTATTTGTGTGTGTGGTGTTTTTGTTAACTTTGCGGATTCCCTCATTTCCGTTATGTGTTTTGATGCCATCGGCGCTGCTGGCACGTCTGAAACTTCAGCATTATATGTACACAACTCTGTACACTTATGTACATGCATACATATACATATATGCACACACATATTTACAATTTATATCTTTTCCTTTTTCTCCGTGTGTTTTTGTTGCTACAGTTGTGATATTGGCAGCCTATAACAGCCCTAGTCTAGTCAAGTAAGTTTTGGGTATGCTCCTGTACCCACTTTTCTTAATCAATATACTATCTTTGGCTGTTGATGGTTCTTGGAGAAGTTTCGAAGAAGAGAATTCGATGTCTTTTGTCGTATCTTACAAAGGGTAGGACAGAGGTACAATATGTGTTCTACAGAATTTGTTGAACTGTTGCATAGCCAGCAGCCAGGCGTTATGTTGCGTTCCATAATATGTTAATGGTTAAGATACAGTGCTCTAAGCGAAGTCCTGTGAAAATTTTGATCTGAGAGATGATGTATGCGGTAGAGTTACTGCTCTTTTATGTTTGGAATTTATGTGCCGATAGCGGTTGTCAAAGGAACACATGCTGCTTTTGCTTTGAGCTTTGACTATGAGTCACTTTCTTCTTCTTTATCGGCAAATTTGTTACCAGGAATGATGTAGAATCCACCTTAGTATAATTTTTCTATGGCTATTAATTAAGTGTAAGGGAAATATCAGGAGGATGGAGTCATGTGTAGAAGTTCACGCAAGTGAGGAAAGTTCTCTGATCGCCATTCACTTGGGAGTGGCCAGAAACGATTCTTTTACATATGACTCAAGCAGCTCACGACTTCCGGTCTTTGACCAAGTATCCTCTGGGTAGCCTAAGAACATCCGTTTGAAGGCGAGCTAAAGTGAGAAATCGAAACACCCCTGCATAGGGTTGTGCGCTGGGTTTGGGACCCGCCACGTAAAAAAAAAACCCCCAATGAAAAATCATAAACAGCCTCGGATGAGAGCCCCCCCCCTTTTTATGACGACCATGGCAAACGAAATAAGGACTATGATTTGAGGGCATGCACCTGGAATGTCCGGTCCCTTAATTGGGAAGGTGCCGCTGCCCAGCTGGTAGATGTCCTCGTAAAAATAAAGGCTGACATCACCGCCGTCCAAGAAATGCGATGGACGGGACAAGGACAGAGACAAGTAGGTCCTTGTGGTATTTACTACAGTGGCCATATAAAGAAGCGCAAGTTTGGTGTTGGATTCGTGGTGGGAGAGAGACTCCGTCGCCGAGTACTATCATTCACTCCTATGAATGAACGTCTAGCCACAATTCGCATCAAAGCGAGGTTCTTCAACATATCGCTGATTTGCGCTCACGCCCCGACGGAAGAGAAGGACGATGTGACCAAAGATGCCTTTTATGAGTGCTTGGAGCGCACTTATGAGAGATGCCCCCGCCACGATGTCAAAATCGTACTTGGCGACTTTAACGCCAGGGTGGGCAAAGAAGGTATCTTTGGCACTACGGTCGGTAAATTCAGCCTCCACGAGGAAACATCCCCAAATGGGTTGAGGCTGATCGACTTCGCCGGGGCCCGAAATATGGTTATCTGTAGTACTAGATTCCAGCATAAGAAGATTCATCAAGCTACCTGGATCGAAAAACCACCAACCAGATCGATCATGTTGTGATAGACGGAAGACACGTCTCCAGTGTTTTAGATGTGCATGCGCTCCGAGGTCCTAACATCGACTCGGACCACTATATTGTTGCAGCTAAAATTCGCACCCGCCTCTGTGCAGCAAAAAACGCACACCAACAAACACAAGGAAGGTTCGACGTCGAGAAGCTGCAATCACAACAGACAGCCGAACGATTTTCTACTCGGCTTGCACTCCTGCTCTCTGAGAGCACTCGTCAACAACTCGGTATAAGGGAACTGTGGGATGGCATCTCAAACTCCTTACGTACAGCTGCAACCGAAACCATTGGTTTTCGGAAAGTGCAAAAGAACAGCTGGTACGACGAGGAGTGCCGTGTCGCAGCGGAGAGAAAACAGGCTGCCTACCTCGCAACGTTACGATCGACCACAACACGTGCGGGATGGGATAGATACCGAGAGTTGAAGAGGGAAGCAGGACGCATTTGTAGACAGAAAAAGAAAGAGGCCGAAATGCGTGAGTACGAAGAGCTTGATAAGCTGGCCGACAGGGGTAATGCTCGAGAATTCTACGAAAAGATGCGGCGACTTACAGAAGGTTTCAAGACCGGAGCATACTCTTGTAGAACCCACAAAGGTGATCTAGTCACCGATGCCCAAAGCATACTTAAATTATGGAGGGAACACTTCTCCAGCCTGCTGAATGGCAGTGAACGTACAACGCCAGGAGAAGGCGAACCCGGTTCCCCAATCGATGACGATGGAGCAGATTTTCCATTGCCCGACCATGAAGAGGTTCGAATAGCAATTGCCCGCCTGAAGAACAACAAAGCGGCAGGGGCCGACGGATTGCCGGCCGAGCTATTCAAACACGGCGGCGAAGAACTGGTAAGAAGCATGCATCAGCTTCTTTGTAAAATATGGTCGGACGAAAGCATGCCCAACGATTGGAATTTAAGTGTGCTATGCCCAATACATAAAAAAGGAGACCCCACAATCTGCGCCAACTACCGTGGGATTAGCCTCCTTAACATCGCATATAAGGTTCTGTCGAGCGTATTGTGTGAAAGATTAAAGCCCACCGTCAACAAACTGATTGGATCTTATCGGTGTGGCTTTAGACCTGGCAAATCAACAACCGACCAGATATTCACGATGCGCCAAATCTTGGAAAAGACCCGTGAAAGGAGAATCGACACACACCACCTCTTCGTCGATTTCAAAGCTGCTTTCGACAGCACGAAAAGGAGCTGCCTCTATGCCGCGATGTCTGAATTTGGTATCCCCGCAAAACTAATACGGTTGTGTAAACTGACGCTGAGCAACACTCAAAGCTCCGTCAGGATCGGGAAGGACCTCTCCGAGCCGTTCGATACCAAACGAGGTTTCAGACAAGGCGACTCCCTATCATGCGATTTCTTCAATATGCTGCTGGAGAAAATTATTCGAGCTGCAGAACTTAATCGAGCAGGTACAATCTTTTATAAGAGTGTACAGCTACTAGCGTATGCCGATGATATTGATATAATCGGCCTCAACACCCGCGCTGTTAGTTCTGCTTTCTCCAGACTTAACAAGGAAGCAACACAAGTGGGTCTGGCAGTGAACGAGGGCAAGACGAAATATCTCCTGTCATCAAACAAACAGTCGTCGCACTCGCGACTTGGCTCCCACGTCACTGTTGACAGTCATAACTTTGAAGTTGTAGATAATTTCGTCTATCTTGGAACCAGCTTAAACACCACCAACAACGTCAGCCTGGAAATCCAACGCAGGATTACTCTTGCCAACAGGTGCTACTTCGGACTGAGTAGGCAATTGAAAAGTAAAGTCCTCTCTCGACGAACAAAAACCAAACTCTATATGTCGCTCATAATTCCCGTCCTGCTATACGGTGCAGAGGCCTGGACGATGACAACAACCGATGAGTCGAACTTAAGAGTTTGCGAGAGAAAGGTTCTGCGAAAGATTTATGGTCCTTTGCGCGTTGGCCACGGCGAATATCGCATTCGATGGAACGATGAGCTGTTCGAGATATACGACGACATTGACATAGTTCAGCGAATTAAAAGACAGCGGCTACGCTGGCTAGGTCATGTTGTCCGGATGGATGAAAACACTCCAGCTCTGAAAGTATTCGACGCAGTACCCGCCGCAGGAAGCAGAGGAAGAGGAAGACCTCCACTCCGTTGGAAGGACCAAGTGGAGAAGGACCTGGCTTCGCTTGGAATATCCAATTGGCGCCACGTAGCGAAGAGAAGAAACGAGTGGCGCGCTGTTATTGACTCGGCTATAATCGCGTAAGCGGTGCCTACGCCAGTAAAGAAGAAGAAGAAGGGAAATATCAACTTCACGGACGTATTTTGGGACTAGGTGCATAGTTGAAGACAACTTGAGCGTTCGTTTGTGTCGTGTGGCCGAACGTATGTGATTGAGCAAGTTAGGGTTAGAGCTTTGATATATCTCTTTATTCTCAGCTGCAATATGTTAGTCTTCAGACTTTAGTTTATGTGTGGCATTCCGGGATTCAGCAAGGATGGTGCCGGAGGTTGGAAATGCCCTGAGGCCGTATTTAAGTGTTCTGGATATTAAAAAAATACTCAAAACATTTCAGGATGTCAGGTTATTTTGCAAAACGCAGAATTTTATTAAGAAGAAGGACTTTTTAGACATAAATAAGTTAAATTTTATTTTGATAATTGTTTCAAAAGATTGAAAATATTTTAAAATAAGCTTTGAAGCAGTTCTGCTTCACAAAAGCGGGTTATATGTTTCCATTCTTGTCGGTCGTAAAGCTCAAATCTGGCAATCTTCCTATAAACGAAATTGTACCAAAAGGAGTGTCCCTGGAAAAACGAAATGTGTTAAGTACATACTAAGAAATATATTTTAGATAGAAAAATAAGTTTTTTACACAATTTTAAATATTTATTTTTGATGATAACTTGATTAGCATAGATACCTATATTATCAAAAAACATTATGTTTTATAACCAAATGAAAGATATTTTCGGATTCAGCTCACCCAATTTACGTAAAATAAATAAAACAGCGCTTAGTGCCTCAAGGAAGTTTGCATTGTAGATGGTATACCACGCCCACAAATTGACAGTAACAAAACATATAAATTGCCATTACTCAGTCGCAAATTAAGATACAAAACAGTTATTTCGTGCAACACGTCGCATTAGGAAGGAGCACATGTCGTTTAAAAATGTTTAAAAAGGGCCTCCTAATTATTTTAAGGAGTTAGGGGTAGTTAGAATTTTCAAAAAATATCTTTTTAGCATTTTCGTTAAGTGTAATATCTTAAAAATAAAGCCCTGAAAATTTCACGTTGATCCGCCAGTTAGTTTTTGAGTTATTCGAGAAATAAGAAAGAGAGCTCAGGCACTTCAAAGCGCTAGTGTGAAATTTTAAACGCGTTTTTCTCAAAACTATGGTTTCTGAACTGGTGACAACTGCAACTCGAAAACCGTTCAGTAGATTTTATTGAAATTTATACAGCTTTTAGAATACATAATAAACTCGGGCCTGATTAATTTTTATTCCTTCGAAAATATAGATTTTTTAAGACCAATTAACTGTTGATTTTTTCGTAAAAATTAAAAAAAAAAAATTCCTGAGGCCACCATTTTGTTAATTTTGAAAACAAAATAAAATCCTTCGATCAGGCCCGGGATTATCTATTTATAAAACTAATTTTTTTGTCCGATTGTTTTTAGATGAATCTCCAAGGACTTAAGGTTGTCACAGCAAGTACCTTTTTTTGGAACAGGGTCAACACAAACAACTGTAACTTCTGAAGTTAAACTTTTTTTTGTGAAATTTTCGTGACTTCACGTCAACACATCCTATAATAATGCCATATTACTGATTTAGTAGCAAAAAAAAAAATTCTGAAAACTCCCATTTTTTCGTGCCTCTGACTCCCCCTAACCCCTTAATGCCCTTTTCGCAACAAATAAGATTAAAATATATGAATTCGGACGATAACCAGGTTATAACGGGTTTTAGTAAAACTTCTAAAAGTTCGATAAATTACTTTAGTCATGGAAAATGATTGGAGTTGGCCAAAATCTCATATTTTTAATTTAATAATTCCGATTCTCTGAGCGACGTTCTCAACATTAACTCAAAAAACTATGCTACATTTAGCTTCTTCGGTTGAGTGTTGTACGAACGAAGAGTACGAGGGCTGCTATATGTATTTCCGGCCTAATAATGAAAATAGGCATATTTATCAAAGAAAATGGTTTTTTTTTTCGTTGGATTTGGCTCGTCTTGGAACACCCCCAAGGTCGATTGCTGTTTTGTTTCGGGCTCATACGCATAGATCCATGATTCGTCTTTTGAAGCACCGCGATCGTATTTCTTCAGCATTTCTTTACACCAATCCACACAAGCCTTTTTTTGAGCGATTGTAAAATTGTGCGGGACCCAACGAGAACAAACCGTTTTTACGGCCAGGTGTTCATGTAATATCGAATGTATGCTGGTGGGAGAAATGCATAGGCATGCCTCTATCTGAAGGTATGTTTCATGACGGTCTTGCATTATCAGTTCACGTACGGCATCGATGTTTTCTGGCACAACGGCTGTTTTTGGATGACCTTCACGGAATTCGTGTTTGAGCGAGCGTCGGCCACGATTGAATTCGTTGTACCAGTTTTCACAGTGCTATTGGATGGTGCCTCATAGCCATACAAAGATTTTAGTTCATCGATGCACTCTTGTCGTGATAATCCACGTCGAAAGTTGTGAAAAATGATCGCACGAAAATGTTCACGAGTTAATTTCAGTTTTTTCCCGAGATGAATTTTTTAATTCCCTGTAAATAAAATAATTCACGATTAAATGACGAAACGTTCTGAGTGACGTTATGCTAAAAAATGCCAAACTTTCCAATAGAAATGTCAGATTGCACCTGGCAACACGTAGTGTTGCCTAGTCCAGAAATATATATAGCAATCTATGTATGTAGTTGTATATTTATCGCACTTTTAGTGATTTTTAATATTACCGTTATATCGGATGTGGACTGGGTTATCTTTAAATTTTATCCATTTTTATACTGTCGGTAGACATACAAAAAAGATTTACACTGAGCAAATTTGGTAGTTGTAGCTTTAGCCCATAGATGTCTCTTGCTAGTTCCAGTGCTACATCTTAACTAAGTGCTTAGTTATGGCGCTTTATAGTTTTTCACTGAAGGGGTCCCGGTGGTCTAGAAATTTCAAAAAATGTATTAATTTTTTGTTTTTGATAGTTCGAAAGTATAGTCCTTTAAGAATATGCTATAAAATTTTTGGAAAGATATTCACCATATTTTAGCTACTACAACCGATTTAGCAGGTAGCGCAGGTGTCTAATATACATATGTAGACACTCCATACTTTAAACTCATTTATCTCAAAACTACTTTTTTCAGCGTGCCGTTTTGAAAAAAAAAAACTATCCATCCGAATCGCTTGAAATTTTAATATGGTGTTTATAAGATCCATATCCATCGCTGGGACTACGATAAAATTCTAATTTTAAGAAATTCGATTTTTTTTTCGATCTAAAACTAAAAATAGCTGTTTTCAGAATCTGAACTTCAAAAGCGCAAAATCTTTTTTAATTTTTTATTTTTTTTGGTTGTATTCCCAGCGCTAGCTGCACTCCTACTGATTAATAATTTATTTAGTTTTTATGTTTCAGAAGAGTCAAAACCAACAACGGCACCGGGAGTCCGTTTTTAAGATAGCTTTTTTTGGACGCCATTTTTAATATTGTTAAATTTTTTTTTTTATTTAACAAAAAAATATTTTTGTACTTTTCATAAGTGTATAAATGGACTGTAAAAGCTTTAAATTGATTTTTCTTTTTTTAAGCCTTAAAAAAAAATCCAGAAAACACCCTTAATTTGTGGGTTCTAGACATTTAATGTCGACATGTACACCTGTTTTCTTAAAAGTAATAAGGTTTGAATATGTATGAAATTTGTCTAGATCTGAGCTTAAACCTTTAATCCCTAATTCAATGAAAATTGAATGAAATATTTTGTCCAAGATTGCGCACTAAACTTTAGTGTCTCTAACAGGACTACTGCAGAATATTTTAAAGATCCAAATATATTTTATGAGATTCGTTCAGTGGCCGTGACGTGTCTGATGGATGAATTTTCCTATCAAATAGATATACTATATTTATTTAGATTTATCTAAAGAATGAGTCATTTGAAATGATTTTTTTGTCCTTCTTAGTATGGAGTTCCAATAGCACTAATACTCGTATGGCTAAAGATTAATTTTATCCGTGGCTCTCAAAATGCTTTATTCTTTAATTTTTTTTATCCCAATTTGTGAACTGATCTTTGAAAACCGCGTCTTGAATACCAGAAGCACGTTATCCATGTTAAATTGTCTGTTAATTTATTAAAGAAAGTGGTTCTCAAAAATATGTTTATTACTTTTTATTCTTTGTAGAGCACTTACTACAATATTGCTACAGTGGATACTTCAGCACCGGAGTTCACATAAACGTCACAGCGTCGCTTCATACCAATTTCGTACTAAAAGTGCATTTGACGCAGCTTAAAAAGTCCACATTCAAAACTGTGTTTTCTTCTAATTTGGCGAGCTTATTGACAATTCCGTTTTGGCCAAATTGAAAGTGGTAATATACATTATCTAACGCGAACTCTTTTCAACTAATATCCGTTGGTGAAACGGCTGAGTGGCAAAAAGTAATATGCTATGTAAACACAAGGAAATTTCCTTACTTTCGGCTTTTCGCTATTTATTAGATTTCAGGCACTACTCCAGCCACTCTGAATAGTTAATGTGCGGTGCAGCAAAGGGTAACAAACCAAAGCCAAATCACAGATTGCGAAAGTCAGCGCTCAATCTGTTCGGTGTCATGCTCATCCCAGCGCTGGGTATTGTAAAATCTAAAACCTACGAGCACTTACAACAAACACACTCGCACATATGCGTCGACTCGCACACTTGTAAATGCGATAGAGTTGTCGGAGTGTTTGTATGGCAATCGCGCACTTTTCTGAATGTGCGAGTGTATGATTTGGCAATAAAATTTGCGGTTGCCAACAAATCTGATGGGAGTCACTTTGTCTGTTGCGTTGCAAAGCTGTCGGTTAGTTACTTCAAAAACTGCTCAACAGTCGTGCGCTTACAAATACAATTTCCAGCAAGAAAGAAAAGAGGAAATGTAAAAAAAAAAGTTTAAAGGAAGCGTTAACTTCGGATGTAACCGAATATTCAATACAATTGCAAGTATCAAATGCGGAAAAATATTTTAATCTGCTTATAGCAGTCAGAATGTACACGTACCTAGCGATACTCCTAATATTTTTTAGAAAAATCAAACAGAGTGGTGACTTTACTCTGGTTTGGACTGATAATAGGCTAAATCACAGTTTGGTCAGGAAAGCATCTGATTTATACAAAAAGTCACACATACGAGGTTTGACAATTAAGTAATGAGACTGATTTTATGGCCGCGCTTGTGGTAAACCTGTGACCTTGAAATTCTCTTTCTCTTTTGTGGCATTCTTCCCCTCTCCTTTGATACATGTACCATCGCTCTATCTTGTTTAGTTCGCCTGCCGTGTCAAGTTGGGTCGACGTTTCTAGTGCTCATCACGAAAATGGGAAAACGAAATCATGAGCAACTCGTCGTGATAAAATTTTGCTCTAGATTAGGCGAAACAGCTTCAGAAACGTACGCTAAAATTGTAAAAGTGTATGATGACAGTGCTCTTAGTCGTGCCCAGATGTGTCGATGGCACAAAGAGTTTAAGCAGGGGCGTGAAAGCGTGGAAGACAAGGCGCGGAGTGGGAGACCAGTCGAGGTGCGGAATAGCTGTGGAATCGTCCACAAAGAATTCGTTCCACAGGGGAAAATTATGAATCAAGTCTACTATTGCAAAGTACTCCAAAGATTGCGAAAAGGAGTCAACAGGGTGCGTCCAGACATCGCTCGTAACTGGATCACGACAAAGCGCCGTGCCACACCGCCCTCAGCGTGTCCCAGTATTTCCCCTCTAAAAGGATCGCCGTGTTGTAACGGCCGCCTTATTCGCTCGACATGTCACCCTGTGACTTTTTTCTGTTTCCTTAAACAAAATCGGTAGTCAAAGGAACCCATGTTGAGTCGTACGTACACCCAGGCGGCCGTGACGAGGGTACTCGCGGACATCCCAGTCGAAGCGTTCCAGAAATGATACGAAGCATGGAAAAGGCGCTGGAATCGCTGTATAGCTGCCCAAGGGGACTACTTTGAAGGGGATGGCAGAGTTGTGTAATAATTTTCGAATATACGGTTTTTATGGAATCGGTCTCATTACTTAATTGTCATACCTCGTATTAATTAATATAAATGGTATGCCATAAAGTCAGTCAGAAAGTCGGCAAACCCTACCTTGGTTATATAATATTACGGCTAACGGTAGGACTGGAACGATTCAAGTTTTACTTTTTTTATACAAAGTTTAAGAAGTGAAGAATTATTTTGGTAAGATAAATCCCTTAATAACCGTTCTGGTATGTCATGGATAATTATTCGTATAAACTTTTTTCAATGGCCTGTTTTTGGCAGATCTCGCGTGAGTCGTGTCGAACTGTCAGCTTTTTTGTTCAGAAAACGGCAGTTCATCTTGGAAAGACTTGTGCTTGAACAACGTCTCCAAATCATTCAACTTTATTACGAAAGGTCAACCTCTGTAAAGAATGTGTTTCGCGCGTTTCGTTCCACTTAAGGTCAACCTAATCGGCCTACTGAGCATACTATTCGTAACACCATTATTCCCAGTATTCGTTATTGGTCAATATTCAACCGAATAAACAACGTCCAGTTCGCAGTGAGGAAAATATACCAGCCGTAGCTGAGAGTGTAACGAAGACCATGGAGAGTCGATTCCGCGCCTTTCGTAGCAACTCGGACTGATGTATGGAATTTGTGGGTCGGTGGAATCATCGGTCCATACTTCTTCAAAAATGATGCTGATGTTAACGTAACCGTCAATGGAGACAGTTATAACTGCCTATTTATGACTGAAATTGAAGCTCCTGACCTCGGCGACATTTGGTTTCAACGAGACGGCGTCACTTCCACACTTCTATGAGATCGTGTGACATCACATCGTTAGACTTTTCCTGTGGGGAAATGTAAAGTCCAGCGGCCATGCGGGCAATACCGCTTCTATACCGGCTTTGGAGCAAAACATTATGCGTGACATTCGCCAGTTATTAGTCGAAATGCTCAATTTGGAAATATCCAAATTGAACTTAACGGATGGAACATCTCAGACGTAGCTGCGGCCAATATTTGAAAGAGATAATCTTCTAAAAATAATTAAAGAATGTTATTTCGAATGATAATAAACCTTCCCCACTAAATATAAAGTTTTTGTGTTTTGTAGGAAACCCTGAAAAAGATCACCCTTTATTGTATTAACAGCTTTAAGCAATTTTCGAAAACAGAACAGGTTATATAATTATAAAATACATACTCACAATTTTATGAAATCTCGAAGATTGACGGGTCCCATTGAGGTCTTGAAGTTTAAGGTAAGTTTGAAAAGTTATAGTTTGATTTCAATTCTCCCTTTTACTTGAGAATCATTGGTTGTTGAGGCCACTTTTGTTGCAAAATTTTATTCCAATATCTTATTTGGTGCTCGCTTTATACATTTTGAAAAAAAAGTATAAGATGAAATGTAAATGAGTGTAAGCTGTTTTGAACATAACCTTTAAAGGGGGGTTAAGTGGTCATTAACCCATCTTACACGGCATAAGCTTTTCAGTGCAGGGTCACATCCACTTTTCAAAAACTTTATTTCCATTCGTCCCGTCCATTTCAATTGTTTCAGGTGCAATATCTACAACAGAAAATTGTTGGAAGAACAAAACCATTACACACAGTGTAACATGTTATGAGGGTATGAAAAGGAAAAAAAATTAAAAAATTGAAAAACAGGAGCGAAAAACACCGCAATTTCGCTGGTTTTCAGCATTTACACACTGTTTTTTGCAAACTTTAGCCGAATTTCGCTGGCAACCTCGTTTTCTTCTCGCCGCTTTTGTGTCTTTGATACGTTTCACATTTCGAATTTGTGCGGCACAAAGTGATTCTTTTTCATGCCTGCCCTTAACCCATTAAGTATGCAGCCGAATTCGTGCAAGTGTGTGCTATGTGTGTGTGCGTGTGCAACTGAGGGAGGCGAGGGGTGGAGGAATATTTTATTCGTATCTTTATGTGCTGACTTTTTGGCTTTGCGGTCGTTCAAATTCACATTATTCGCATAATCTTTGAATGTAGTTGGCTTATCGTTTCGACTGTGTGTGCCATATGCGTGGGTGTGTTTGTCTGCTAATGTGCTATGTGTGTTAAACACATAAACAGCGTACTCTCAAAGGCATGATACACATGAAATATGCATAAGTATGAACTTAACGAGTTATATCTACTCACAAGCGCCCGCACACACTAATATATGAATGCACACACACACACACATATTTAAAACACGTACAAAGCGAAAACCGCAGAAATTGTATCGTTGAAAAAAGAAAACACACAAGAGTTGCAAAATAAAATTCGGTTGCCAGCAAGGTATGCTGGAAAATTGCTTGAAAAATTCATAGCATAAACGTTTGCACTCGTAAGCGGAAGTTTTGAAGTGCGCCGACAAAGGTTGTTGAAAGTTTCTCATTTTAAAAATGCGATTGCACATTCTTTCGAATTTGGTTTTTATTATTTTAGAAATTCTTATTTCACAAAAATGCAGCTTGAATAACTTTGCCATTTTAGACGCATCTTTATTTCATGTTGCACGCACTGCAAATATGCATTTAAAGTTTGCAATTTGAATTTAATGAAATGCATATTAAAGCTAACAGTACAGCTAGTACAGTCAGATATAAAGAATTCGCGAAGAGCCAATTGCGGAAGAGGATTCTAAAATCAGGTGGCCTCAAAAGTTCGTGGGCCCATCCATAGATGGTACAACTAAGTAATATTATCTGTATGATTTCTAGTTAGACCCTATCTTTAAAAAAATCGTGTTGAAGCCAAAATTTGGATCGATCAACATTATTTGAACACGGAGGAGAATACAGGCAGTGGGCCCCAAAATAATTTTGAAGTTGTTGGAGAAAGCTGAGGCACTAAAGTTATCAAAGAAACGTATTGGACATACAACTGTGTTCGAAATAATGGGTTGTCAAAAAAGTCTTGTGGTATTTTTGAATCAATTCGTGTGGCACCCATACATCGAGCTTCTTTGTGACTCCAAGCTTCTTCAAATGGTTTATAACGGTTTGATGACTACTATGCGGGACTCTTTAGACCAATTCAGCGATTTTATCGCAATTTTCGACGACAGGCCTTCCGGAGCGTGGCGCATCTTCGACCACCTCAACACCAGAACGAAAACATTGAAACCATCGTTGTGCGGTGGAAATGGAAATTGTATCGGGTCCATAAACTGCACAAATTTTATTGGCGGCTTGAGATGCATTTTAGCCTTTATCGTAGTAGTACTGTAAAATATGCCGTATTTTCTCTTTATTTTTCTCCATGTTTGCGACGCTATAACTCACGAACGACTTAAAAGAAACGACAATCAACCAAACACGTGTTAGCGCGTGAAATGAGCTTTCAAAAAAGGTATAGCATGACCCGATGCGACGAATAAAACTAGAACTACGCGCTTTTAGCGCCAACTAACGAAAATACAGCAAGACTTTTTTGGTTTCCGAGAACGCTGACAGTATGTACGAAGACCAATAAACGCTTCATTTGATCCTAAATATATTTCACGGACGGTAAAACATGGAGTTGCCAAAATCATTGTATGGGGCAGCTTCTCTTACTGTCTTACAGGTCCATTATTTTCGATTAAAGAAAACATGGATGCCAAATTGTACATTGAAATAATAGAGTCGACGATGCTACCACACGTTGAATGGAAAATGTCATTGAAATGGGTCTATCAACAAGATAACGGCCCCAAATATACCAGCAGGTTGGCAAAAAATTGGTTTGCTCTAAATGGAGTTTAGGTTATGGATTGGCCGGCTCAGTCACCGGACCATAATCCAATTGAGAATCTTTGGGCAGAGGTCAAAGAAGCTATAGGGAAAGATAATCCGTTAAATTCGAAGCAATTATGGAGTGCTGTGAAGAAGGCGTGGAAGGCCATTCCTCTCGAGAAATGCAAGCGTTCGGTGGACTCCATATCTAGGAGATGCGCAGCTGTGTTATCCAACAACGGTCATTTGACGAAATATGTTATTATAATGAATTAATTGGTTTTTGATGTAAAATCCTCAATTCATTTACAAACTTTATTATTTATTTAAAGAAGAACTTTATCTTATTCTTTAAAGAAATCATATTTTTTTTAAGCTTGAATATGAGCGAATTAAATACAATAATAATAACCCATAATAAAAATCAATCACAAGATGTTTTTGCTTCATTTCATTTCTGGGTTTTGTCACTGCTATTATTTCGAACACAGTTGCACCTTGAATGAATATTTGGGTATACGAAAGCTATATGCGGTACCCAATTTGCACGAGCTCACAATCCCTGAAAACCGGAAACGAATTGATGATTCTGAGGTAAGTTGGAAATTCTTTCATTGTA
Organism: Bactrocera correcta; assembly: GCA_027475135.1. NCBI lineage: Eukaryota > Metazoa > Arthropoda > Insecta > Diptera > Tephritidae > Bactrocera > Bactrocera correcta. Next base: position 2,906,786 of record CM050323.1, on the reverse strand, counting down.
ACAAGTTCAGAATTTTTGCATCGATATGTGACATTGAGCAGAAAATTCCTGCAGTATTTCACGCTTGAGTCCAATCGAAAGTCAGCCGAGTGGAATGAACCCCTTTCAAAGCGTGGAAAAATGCAACAGTTGGCTGCCAAGGTAATGGCGTCTATATTTTGGGATGCGCATGGGAAAACTTTATTTACTACCATGAAAGAGGAAGGACTATCAACTCATTCCGTTATTGGATTTGAAGAAAACGAGCCATTTCATGAAGACAATGCACCGTGTCACAAGTCAGCGAAAACAAAGGTAAAAGATCATGAATCGAGCTTCGAAGTGCTTTCACATCTGCGGTATCCTCTAGATCTGGCCATATGTTATCAGATGTCAAAAGAATACTGAAAATGATGAATGAAGTGGTGATCGCCGAAACTGTCGCTTATTTTGAAAAAAAGGCCAGATCGGATTACAAAAATGGTCTATAAAAATTAGAGAGTCGATATAATCGGTACATTACTCTTAAAGAGAACTTTATTTATTGAATAAAATAAGACGAATTTGCACAAAACAATCTTAAAGATTTACATAGTGTTAAATTTTTAATAAGAGATTGTGCTTAATAAAATACAAGGTGGTTTTCAAGGTAAGCAGGACTTAAAAAAAACAGAACAAATGTTTTTTTTTTTTTTTTTTTTGAAAAAATCCATTTATTTTATTCAAAATCTCCTTCTGCTTCAATATAGCTTTTTGCACGGTCCAAAAGCATGTCGTTGGCTGGTGTGGCCGCCAGTATGCAGGTGCAAGCCTTTTGAATGGCCTCTACGTCTGCATAACGCTTTCCTTTCATGGGTTTTCCGAAAATAAGAACTAGCACAGTGCCAAATCAGGTAAATAAGGGGGAGTGCTTAATGGTTAAAATGTCATTTTTTTTTCAAATTATTTTACATTGTATCTAGCATATAAAAGTAAAATACTAATAACAATTCTAGTCTAATAAATTAAGAGAGATACTTAAAGGCTAAATATTTAGAAATACATTTGCTGCTACTGTTGTCTTACTAGATCGGAAGGCTTCTTGCGTTTAAACCCGGGATTTCTCGCCCAACAGTTTCGATGAGTCTGAAGGCTTCCTCATTAACGTGCTGTCTAAGCCTCAGTTCGTGAGACTTTGCTAATTTGGAGATTTCATTTACCACTGAATTCACGCCTAGATCACGGTGCAGGTCAGTAGATCTAATGTACCAAGGAGCATTAACTAAAGTCCCTAGTACCTTACTTTGAAAGCGCTGAATGTTAGCAATACAGCTTTGACTTGAGCAACCGCATAGTTGGGCTCCGTACGTCCAAACTGGCTTTAAGACTTGATTATATAATAACAGTTTGTTTTGTATTGATAGTTTAGATTATTTCACAAAATTGTTTGGGTAGCATGTATTTCAATTTGAGCAGTAGATCTGTTTGCCAAACTTTGTCAAAAGCTTGAGACCCGTCCAAAAAGGCCGCCGTACAAACGTTCTTTTTATCGATTGTATTTTCAACGAAATTAACGATTCGGTGTAGCTGGTAAATTGTGGAATGGTGGTCACGGAAGCCAAATTGATGTGTTGGTATTAGGTTTTTATGAGCGATTATTAGTTTGAGCCTATTTATGAGTACATTCTCAAAGATTTTAGATAAGGAAGGCAGTAGCGAGATTGGCCTATACGATGTAACAGCGTGTACTGGCTTACCCTGCTTGGGTATCATTATGACTTCAGATACTTTCCAAAGCGATGGCAAGTGTCTTAGGCATAAAGCACTGTTTGTAATGTTTACAAGTTTTTTATACAATTCTTTTGTAAATTGCGTAATATTTTTCCAGTTATTAAATCGTACCCAGGTGCTTTTTTGAGTCTCGTATTCCCGATAAGATTTTTAATTTCTTTAATAGTAACAGATGATGATGTGTAGATCCATCAACTATTTTCACAGTTTATCTCATACCCATCGTTAGGCGTAAATGTGTTTCTCAAATTATTTGCAAATACGGCAGCTTTCTGTTCATTCCTTTTGGCCCATGCAGTTTCGTTAAGTTTTAATGGCGCTACATGTTTTATTTGTTTATTAATATTTCTTGCAGCTTTCCAAAGTGAATAGTCGGTGGATTTATCAGCTGTGAGTTTAGCCAGATAAGTTTTGAATGAAAAATTTTTAAACTCTTTAATTTGTGCTCTTAGTTTCGCTGTACATTTGTTAAGCTCAGTTTTGAGAGCAGTGGACCTAGTTTGCTGCCATCTCCGTCGAAGCTTGCGCTTTTTATGGCTACTTTCTAAGATGTGTTTGGGTATTTGGTACCACTTAGATTCACGCGGGTATTTGGTGTACTCTTCCACGCAGCATTTTGAATTATTTTTGTGAAATCTTCAACCTCACAGTCCAACTCAGTACCAGTCGATATGTTGTTTAAGCTTTGGGTCGACTTTATTCAATATATTTTTAAATTTATTCCAATTATTGTGTTTATTGCATAACGTTGGCTTGGCGGCCGAAAGAATTGGCTTTTCATACAGAGTTAGCAGCACTGAAGAATGGTCAGAGCTTAGGTCTGAGCAATCTTTTATACATAAATTGAATTTCGGTATTTTATTGATTATAAAGAAGTCCAGAAGGAAGAAGAACCTACTCCCACCTTATGTCTCTCCCACGGGACCACTGGACAAAGTATTACTTCATGGGAGAGAAGAAGACGTTTAAGTCTCCTCTATTGCACGGACTGACTGACGCCTAATCTGTTCTAATTGTCCTCAATTTTGTCATAATTTGATTTGCCGCTTCACTGACAGCTTTCCACTTTACAGAGGACTCGCACATAAGTGCTGTCAAATTTTCCACCGTAATACTACCTCCAAGGGTGGTTTTCAGCTTTTCCCTTATGCTTGAAAACCGAGGGCAATAAAAGAACACGTGTTCAGAGTCTTCTCTACACTCTGAACACGTCGGACAGTATGGACTAAAGTCATGATTATATTTGAAAAGGTAGCTTCTGAAGCAACCATGCCCACTGAGTATTTGGGTAAGATGGAAATCCAGATCCCCATGCTGTCTACCTATCCACGAGTGTATGTCCGAAATCAGTCGGTAGGTCCACCGTCCTTTGCGTGAAGTTTGCCACCGTTGCTGCTACATTGCAATGCTTTTATTTCTCTCTTCTCTTTTTGCTGTGGTAGACGTCTCTGATAAATTATATATTCGCGCGAACTCGTCTCCCCGGATGTCAATCGGTGCCATACTGGCTAATACCTCGGCGGCGTCAATTGAAATAGTTCGGAAAGCACTTATCACGCGTATTGCTGATAGCCTATGCACTGTGTTAATTGGTTTAGCATACGATTTTATTTCTAGCGCCTGTATCCATATTGGAGCCGCATACAGGATAACTGAACTTATTACCTTAGCTATTAAACATCGTCGGCTGGAACGCACACAGCCTTTATTAGCCATCATTCTGGATAATGCATTATATATTTTATTTGCTTTACGTGTCACATTCTCCAAGTGTTCCTTGAACTTGAGCCTTGAGTCCACTATTACCCCAAGATACTTCATCTGCGGCTGTGAAGTAATCTCACATTCACCGATGGTCAGCGATATTTTCTCCTCAATTTTCCTTGAGCTTATGAGCAAGACTTCTGTTTTCTGCTCAGCCAGCTCTGGACTCATGGTAGTAAACCATCGGCGCAAGCCATTTATGCTATCATTGCATTTGATCCGGAGGTCATCCAGATGTTTGGCTACAGCAACCACTATGAGGTCATCCGCATATGCGATTGTTTTCACATCTTTTGGTTGCGGTATTCTTAACACCCCGTCGTACATCAGGTTCCATAGCAGCGAGCCTAAAACCGACCCTTGCGGTACTCCACTGGAGATAGTGTAGCTCTGAGTGACCTCGTCCGTGTCGAATAGCAGTTTCCTATTTTGAAAGTAACTCATTATAATATTTATCAGATAATGAGGAGCGTGTATATCGTGCAGAGCTGTTATTATATTTACCCATTTTGCGGAGTTGAACGCATTCTTCACATCCAGGGGTTATTAGCGCGCAGTATTTTTTTGTGCCACCTTTCCATCTTTTTCCACTTATTGCACATTTCGCAGTATCAACTACTTCCCTTAGTGCATCAATAGTGGACCTCTTTTTAATAAAGCCGTATTGTCTCTCTGATAATCCGCCGGCTTTTTGGATTGCTAACTCCAAGTGGTTTCTTACAATGCTTTCGTACACTTTCCCAATTGTGGTCGAGCATGCAAAGAGGTCGATAAGATGAAGGTTCTTCTGGTGGCTTTTTTGGCTTTGGCAGTAGAACCAGACGCTGTATCTTCCACGGATCGGGGAATATCTCTTCTAATATACACGCATTGTACATGTTAACAAATAAGCTGGGCCTTAGGGTTATGGCTTCTCTAAGGGCTCTATTTGGTATACCATCTATTCCTGGCGCTTTGGAGTTTTTGATCTTTTTCGCAATAGCCAATAATTCGTCTTCTGTGACTAGTAGGGGTGGTTCCGTAGCTTCGTTTCGTCTAATATAGGAAATGGGGGCATGTGTCGGGAATAACGCTTCGACAACATTTTTCATAAATAATGCATTCTTGGGTTGATGCGACTTATTTTTGAACTTTGACATACAAATTTTGTATGCCGTTCCCCAGGGGTCTAAGTTGGCTTCTTCGCAGAGCTTTTCGAAACAGGATCTCTTACTACGGACAATGGCTGACTTCAGAAGCTTTTTTTGGCATTTAAATGCTTCTCTGAGGCTGATTTCGTTATCACTTCCCAGGTTACGCTGTAGGCGGCGTCTAGCTGAGTGACAGAGCTTCCTCAGCTTGGCAATTTCGTCGTTCCACCAGTATGCCGGCTTTCGATTGTTATAGTATCTCGTCCTGCGCATAGTTGCATCGCAAGCTGCAACTAGTTCTTTCCGCACAGCGGATACTAAGTGGGCTGCGTTTTCGCCTGATGCATTTGCCGTACTCCAGACGCTCTGAAAAACGTCGGTTTCAAATTCCTTTTGACGCCAACTTCGTTTTCGGGAGGTATTTCTCGGACAGCGTTCCGTTTCCTGGGAGAACGAAACTTCAGCAATTATCGCCATATGGTCGCTATTTGTGTACATTTTTGACACCTTCCACTTAGTATGCTTGCTAAGCGCGTCGTTAGCAAACATAAGGTCTATTATTGATCCTTTATTTCCCTTTTGAAAGGTATTTTGTGTGCCACTGTTTAAAATCATAAGGTTTGTTTGGCTCAGAAATTCTAGAATGAGACGACCACGATGGTTTGTAATTCTGCTACCCCAAGCAGTGGACCATGCGTTAAAATCTCCCGCTATTATTATTGGCGATTTGCTTCTGATTTCTAGAGACAACTCCAGGAGGAAATCTTCAAATTCGCTAATTGTTGCACTTGGACGAGCATAGCAGCTTACAAAAAATATTCCTTGTATTTTCGCCCATGTAAAGCCATTATGGGTTTCTTTGGAGCGAAATGTGAAAGCTTGTCCTTTGCAGGCCCATATTGCTGCTTTGCCACTTATATCTTTACACCAAGTGCTTTCCGAACGTTGAGAATATTGTTCGCTTAATATGGCGACATCTATGTTTTCTTCTAGCACCGTCTGTTTCAGAAGGTCTTGTGCTGCAGCGCAATGGTTGAGATTTAGTTGCAATATCTTAATTTTTTCGTTGACTTCAACATATCTGCGTATTTAGAACAGGCCGTACTTAAAACAGAGTGTTCCCCTTTGCAGAGCATACAACTCGGGGAATTCGTGCATGTCTTTGCCATGTGACCTGGGGTTCCGCAACGAGTGCAAAGGGATGACCTATCAATGGGGCTGCTACATTTCTGTGCTATATGTCCTAGTTGGAAGCATCTAAAACAGCGAGTAATAGGTGTAAATTCCCGGAGACGACAGATAGACCACCCGATCTTTACTTTACCGCACTTAAGTAAAGTTTTGGCATCCTCAGCTCGTAGGCATATATGAGCTATTTGGGTGCCGCTCCGAGTTTTCCGCAGATTTTTTATATTTTGTTTCCCAAGATTTTGGATCCCGCACTCCTTTTGTAATGCCTAGATTTTGGATCCCGCACTCCTTTTATAATGCCAGAAAGTCTGGCAATTTCTGACTATCTGTAGGCCAATAAGTGGGTCTTCCTGTAGAAACAAAATTGCATCCAACTGCTTGTATAGCTTTGGGAAGTTCTCGATCTTTGGTTGTAGTTAAACGTGATCCCCAATGATTGTGTTTTGCGTTATAGTCGCCACTAATGATATATGCAGTAGTAGTATTTTCGGTCACAGTGATGTCCTTTGAATGTTGGATTCTGAGTAATTTTTCAGTCAATTTGTGCGGAACAAACCGTGCACACACCTTAAGCACAAATGATCCGTGAAAATTCAAAATATCTATGTTTTGGAGATGTTCAATTCCATTTGCATGAATTTCAACGATGATTTCGGTTGATTTTTGATTAATTCACGCACAGTTTCGATGAAATTTCCGGCGATCTCGGATTCTGATTGGCCCACATGTTGATTGTCGTCTATGACTTTGAAAACGTTGAAACCACTCGTGCACTCTGCTACAGGATAGGCAATCATCGCCATAAAACATAAATCATTCATCAATTCAAACATTTCGATGAAAGTTTTACCAATTTTAAAACAAAATTTAATGTTAGCTTTTTGTTCGAAGCTCATTTTCGCACACATACTGACACTTAAAACGCGATAACTTCACTTCCAATCAATGAAATGTCATGCAATTCTCTGTGAAGAGTCGATATATATAGATAAATAGATAGCAGTTCTAACGCACCAGTCGACATATAGATGGCTCCACCAGGGGCGCTAGGTTCAAAAAGACCTGTTTTTACTTTGGAAAGATCCTTGTGGCAAATTATTGTTTTATATCTTAATTTAGTGCTTATGTCACTTTTGTATTTTAGGCGTAAAGACGTGGCAGTTAGCCGATTAAGCCCATCTACAAACTCGTCTTCCTACATACATATATAGGAACATATATACCAAGTTTCATTACAATCTCAATTATCGCAACTTTTACTCAAGTTACAGCTTACATGAGAAGACGGACAAAGTGACAAAAATATAGTATTTTGATTCGCACTGAGCATTATTGATATAGTTAATATTACTGCACTTCACAAATATATGGAGTATTCCATACCAAATCGACCACTTTTGAACCTGACCGCTTTAGATTTTGCTGAAACTTATCCATCCTTTTCTACCCTTTGAAAAACATTTTTGAGAATTTTTTTCAAAATTTTTTGTCCAACTTCAAAAAAGTTATTAATTTTTAAAAAAAAAAAATGGCTTTTTTATTTTCAAATAGCCATAACTTTTATAGAAATTGACTTTTGGTGACCAAAAGTTCGAGCTGCAGAACTCAATCGAGAGGGTACCATCTTCTATAAGAGTGTACAGCTGCTAGCGTATGGCGATGATATTGATATCATGGGCCCACAACACCCGCGCCGTTAGTTCTGCTTTCTCCAGACTGGACAAGGAAGCAAAGCAGTTGGGTCTGGAAGTGAACGAGGGCAAAACGAAGTATCTCCTTTCATCGAACAAACAGTCGTCGCACTCGGGATTTGGCACTCACGTCACTGTTGACAGTCATAACTTTGAAGTTGTAGATAGCTTCATATATTTGGGAACCAGCATAAACACCACCAGCAATGTCAGCCTGGAAATCCTATGCAGAATAACTCTTGCCAACAGGTGCTACTTCTGACTGAGTAGGCAAATGAGAAGTAAAGTCCTCTATCGACGAACAAAAACCAAACTCTATAAGTCACTCATAATTCCTGTCCTTCTATGTGGTGCAGAGGCTTGGACGATGACAACAACTGATAAATTGACATTGCAAGTTTTCGAGAGAAAGGTTCTGCGAAAGATTTATGGTCCTTTGCGCGTTGGCCACGGCGTTGGCATTCGATGGAACGATGAGCTGTACGAGATATACGACAACATTGACATAGTTCAGCGAATTAAAAGACAGCGGTTACGCTGGCTAGGTCATGCTGTCCGGATGGACGGAAACATAGCTCTGAAAGTATTCGACGCAGAAGCCGCCGGGGGAAGCAGAGGAAGAGGAAGACGTCCACTCCGTTGGATGGACCAGGTGGAAAAGGACCTGACCTCGCTTAGAATATCCAATTGGCGCCACGTAGCGAAAAGAAGAAACGACTGGCGCGCTGTTGTTGACTCGGCTATAACCGCGTAAGCGGTGTCTACGCCAATTAAGAAGAAGGTGCAGGAATTGTGCCAGTGTTTTTTGTTTAAACTCCAAATAGTTGCTGAGTATAGGATGCCGTTGTAACGCAAAATTTAAAACTTGAGAGCGTTTTTTCTCGAAATAGCAAGTTTTTAGTTATCATGGTCTTGCAACAACCAAATGATATTTTTTGAAACTTTGTGATACAGTCTACTTAATAC
>CM050323.1:2719946-2897295 GCA_027475135.1 Bactrocera correcta | reverse complement strand
TTCATCACTAACATATACATACATTATGATTAAAAAAAAAGTTGGAAAAATAATAAATAAAAATTACAGGTTAAGTATTGTACGAATTATGATAAGTTTGTTGATAGTTATTGATAGTGAAGATAGTCGAAATATCACTTTCCACCTATTTTTTACTTTTAAATACTCGTGGACATGCTTTTAACACTAGTTTACATCAAATTTTTTGATCGTTATGTTAGTTTCTTGCTAATTTTGGTTTGCTAAAACCGAAAATAATGGTAAAAATTGTTTGTGTTGTAGTCAGGGGATCCCTTAGCATATTAGCCGCAAACTTTTTCTTCAGATTTGTTGAGTATTCTGGTTCCTATTCATGATATTAAGAATATTAAAATTTTGGAGGTAATTTTTTAAGCAAAATGGTCTTGATACCGATTACATAGTATTTATTGATATATTATTATATAATGCCAAAGTCCACTCGAAGAAAAGCTCATCACAGCTAAGCTGAACCGTAAAATTGGTTAGGATGACCTTTTGATACATATCACAACAGTTGGTGAATTGGACCAAAATCAAGTTCATTTATCACACAATCTCAAATAGAATTCTAATAGATCATTTGTTCTGTTTGTACTCAAGATTTACTATTAAGGTATTTCTTCGCAAATCGCTTCTTCAAAGAAACAAGATGACGAGAATTTTTGTATGAATATTTGTGAATATGTATATTGAGATAATGTTTATCTGAAAAAACTCTCTCTCAACTTAAACTCTCTCGATTATAGTACTTCCAAAACTTGAAAAAACTCTCTCTCAACTTTAATTCTCTCGATTATACTCGTAGTACTTCCAGAACTTGTTGTTATCATATTATTCATAAAATTTTTTCCTGCCGACATTACAGATATGAAACATTCACGGGAATATGCAATTTCCCAACTGCAAATGTCTCTTTGGCTCCAACGTCAACAAAAGCGACTGGGCTGGCACCGCAAAGTTTGTGGTCACTGTAATTGTTCCATACGCTTCACTTACCACTATTTGCTTAGTTAAGTGGCAGACTTGAGTGATATGTAGAAATGTGCATAAATCTACATCGCGGACCCACTAAGCAAAAGTTACTCAATTTATATAAATTTGGCGAGCAATTTAATACCAATAATGTGGCAACATTGCCATGTGTTTAAACAATCTACACGGTAGAAGCGCTCCCGTTGATTTGATATTGCCATCCGAAAGGACAGAAAGCAAGTATTAATTTTCCAAATTATCAAACTCATTTGCTAACTGGGTATCGGAAATCCAGCACACATGCGCATATAGCGCACAAAGTAAAATTTGGTCAGGTACATGGTTGCATGCAAATCAAGTCAAGCGCATTCACAGTACGAGTAGATCAGCACACACTGAGCCACACATACCAGGGGTCCGACGAGTAGAATACTGGTCCGAGTGCAGCCATCGTTTGACTATTGGTTGTCATTGTCGTTAATGAATGCAAAGCTTCGATTGTCTTGTAAACATATGCACGTATATGTGATGTGTTTGTTTCGTGCGGCAACAACAGCTGTGCTTGGGTTTGGTTACTGTTGTTGTCTTCACTTCAATGTCAACCTATGTTTTGATAGTGTTTCACTTTGCGGTAAAGCAGAACGCCTCACATTGTAGGGTTTAGCATGCAAGTTTCTTAGAGACAGTTTAGTGAAAATTTCCACATTTAATTAAAATTAAATTTTCTATATTTTATAATCAAATTTAGGCAGAGTAAGACTTGACTATCTATTCTGGAAATATTCAACTGCCTCCGCTAATTGAAGCTTGTAAAACCACAAATTAATTTATGTTGTAGAAAGGAAATGATACCAGTGTCAGGTTAGATCAGATGGCTAATCGAAAATCGCAAGTGGACTCCTATATGTCCTTTTTGAAGCCATACAAAAGAAGCACTTCTGTGTTCGAACTTTAGATTAGCCAAACGCTGAGTAGCCAATACGAATTTGCACAGACACTTAGTCTCCACTCCCACCAGTTCGGCGGAATGTCTTAAGGCATGCGCTCCCAAGTGTTTAAATATTGACCTCCCAAGCGCGGGACTATCAAGAAGGAAGTGTTGAGTTATTTCCACTTCACCTTCTTCCCTACAGCTTCTGCAAATGGAGTCAGGTAAAAGTCCCAACCTTAAGCACGCCTCGATCAACCTTGATCGTACTGTGAATGAGTTCAAGGTTAGAATCGCGGCTCTGATATCTGAGTGATTGCGCACTTCCTTGAAGGAGGCTATAATCCGGAGCAGCAGTTCTACTTTTGCGTTAATGGCTGCAACTTCGGCTTGGAAGACACTGCAATAGTCCGGAAGCCTGAAGCTGGAGTTGATAGAGAGCTCGTGGCAGTAAACCTCTCCACCAACCTTCTTTAACCCATCCGTAAAAAAGCTCAAGTTTGCCATGAAGTGCTTAACACTCAGAAGAAAACGTTGGAGACGCTTTAAAACACATATGTATAAATAATATCAGCATGACGAACTTAGTCGATTTAGTTGTGTTCATCTGTCGGTCTGCTCATCCATCCGTCTGTCTGGATATATGTATATGAACTAATCCCTCAGTTAGTAAGGTATCGATCTGAAATTTCGCACCCGTTCTATTCTCAGGAAGCTACTCATTTGTCGGAACCGTCGATATCAGACCACTTAAGTATAGCTGCCAGACAAACTGAGCGATCGGAAGAAAGTGCAATCTCCGAAGGAATTGTTCAAACCGAATCACTGTTTAGAACAAATCTCGATATTTATAATGAATAATTAAACTGTTCGAATTAATACTCCTCAGCATTTTACATATTTTATGTTCAACACTGCCACACTGTGCAAAAAAACCTTTCGCATACGTAATATCTTTGTGCAATGGTTGCGGTCATTGCATTTTGTGGTTTCGGAACTGAGAAACAAACATCGTTCGCCTGTGAGCTAGCTTCACACCTCCAGCAGTGTTCGATTACCTACTGTACTCGACGCTTTGCGCCTGTATGACTGTCCTGGTAGCTGAAACTCTTGTTGTTACTGCTGTTGGCTAGTTGCCGCCGCAGCTGCAGCCACTTGGTTGCTTCTCAGCCGTGCTACTCTGCGGCCTGGAAACCAGTTCAATTAAAATAAACATCAAATGCTTCACTTCGCTGCTGAACTACCGACGGTAATTTTGCGGTTTCAAATGATTTGGTGCGGACATTGAATGGCTTGCATTGTCGCAAATAGTCAGAAGGCAGTCAGTCAGCAAGTCGTTCAGGCGGCAGCAAATGCAATCGGTGTATGGGAATCGTTCCTTGGCGGCATCCTTTTGCAAATTAAGCGCCGATAGGCGTACAGTGCAACTTGCTGCATATTCATGCAACTGAGTGCATCAAGTGCAGCATCAATTCTATCCGTCTGCGTGCCTGTATGCTTCAGTATTGACCAGTAGTGATGAAGGCAACTTGGTGGCGCTGATGTTGATGTCTATTGTTGATAGTAAACATGTATTTACTATTGCTCGGCATCGCCTACCTCGTTGTGGGTATGCTTTTACAGTCCAAATTTCTGGACAGTGTTTACCCTGCTTCTCTGCGCCTGTGGGTGTTATTCTGTCTCAGCTTGTGGTTTGCATTGTTGTTGCAGTGGTGATACCCTGGTACCGTAAACTTTGTATGATGGTGACGCTGATAACTTGCAGCTTCTTACCGCCAACCAAATTTCTACGAATTTATTCATTAACGTCTATTTGCTTAACAGCACCGCAGAATCCGCCGCAACAGATTCCTTCAACCGCAAGGCAATGTCGGTGATATTATGTTAAATATTTATGAATATAAATATGCAAGTAAGTGAGCGCTTTAGGCGTTATTTATTGTTCGAATGCTTGAATAACGTCGGTGGTTTATGATTTGAGTGATTCAAGTAACTAGGAGCAGCCGCGACCGTTTGCTGTTCCGGTTGGTAGAAATTTTCATTCTCAGAAATATTGATATACCTTTTACAGCGAATACTACAAGCACAATAATTTGTAATTGCTTTTATTACAATCTGTGCGGTTAGTACCATAGAACCTTCTGATTGTAATGACAATTGCTTGAGTAATGACTTGCCTTATAGGCATTATGCTCACTTAGCCTTAGTACTATATTTTGCTCTACTTTTGAGATATTTACATTACTGCATTGCACATGAATAGAAAAAATATAACAAATATTATTCTTCAAGATATAAGGTGATCCATTGCGACCTTTTTAATGAAAACACAGAGAAATTTCAAATTTAATGAAAAATCCGTTGAGTCAAGTTTTGAATGACTCACTCGATCATTTCGACTGGTAATTGGCGAAAGACACGAGCGAAGTTTTGCTCCAAGTCCTGAATCGAAGCGGGATTATCCGCATAGACTTTAGACTTCACATATCCCCACAGTAAGAAGTCTAACGGTGTGATATCACACGATCTTAGTGGCCAATCGATCGGCCTAAAGCGTGAAACTATCTGCTCCACGAAGTGTTCTCTCAACTCCATTGATTGTTATGATATGTGAGAAGTGGCACCGTCTTGTTGAAACCAAATGTCGCCGAAATGACGAGTTCCAATTTCAAACATCAAATACTTAATCGGTTATCATGACGACGTTTACGTTCTCACCGACATCATTTTTAAAGAAATGTGAATCGATAATTCCACCGCTCCACAAGCCACACCAAACCGTTTATTTTCAGAATGAAATTGCCGCTCATAAACCTCTTAGAGTTGCTCTTCCATACGTCAGTCCGAGTTGCTTTGAACGTGGTCTATTCGGTGGAATATTTTCGAATAATGAATACTGAATCTCAAGATAGGTGATGGTGTGGCGAATAAAATGCTTAGCAGGCCTTAAGGTGAGCGAAGCGCGCGAAACACATTCTTTACAGAACGTGAGTAAAGTTGAATGATTTGTAAACGTTGTTTAAACCTTAGTCTTTCCATGTTGACAGCTTGATAGAACTCATGCCTGATCTGTCAAAAGAGGCTACTGAAAAAAGGACCTCTACTTAGATCACCTATTATATTAAAAACAACCAAATGAGATATATGTGAAAAAGACCCAACCGAAGGGTCTAAAAATATATTCCATATCTCAGAAACCACTGAAACTTTGAATTAAGTTCGGTGTGTAACAATAAATCTTGAGTTAAATTTAACTTTTGTGTTCGAGAAATGGTAAAAATCAGTCTTGTTTATGTCGATAGCAACCCACTCATTTGATTTTTCATCACTTTTCTATGGGGCATTTCACAGGATATTTCTGCTAGTGTATCTGTTTTCCACGTTATCCATCGCAATAGTGGAACCTGAATAGTGCTATAGATGGTTCGTTGTAGTTTTCGTTGACAGGAATCCTTTTTTCTCCAATCACTTTAGCTTAAGCTCGGCAATTAAATCAAGTATAACGCTGTTTCTACAGAAGTGCGAAAAGTGCGAACCCTACCTTAGCGACATCGGAAAAAATATTATAAATGACTAAGTTATCATTGTAAAAAAAAAGCATTATTCACCTCCTTAGGAAGGTCGAGTGCAAAATAATACAGGGTTTGTTCAGAAAGTAAAAGGACTGATTTTCTTCTGCAGCGAAAGCATTTCGGAGCGTGTGCGCATTGATTGGAATAGGTAGAGGGCGTTCCCAGCTAACGAACGAGCTGCTTGTTGTCTCCGAGCACCTGGAGAGCCGGGATAAAAAATTTCGCGCGGCGTGTTTCTGTGAGCGATGCAAGCAGAAAATGCAGCATTCGTTAAAACAGAGATATGCGAATAAACTCGATTATGATATGATCAACTAGGATTACCCAGATGTTGCTTTGGAGGGCCAGGAAGAGCTCGTTGATGAAGATCGTGCTGGGAGACCTGCGACTTCGACAAACACTGACAATGGGACTCGTGTGCGCGAAGTTTTTGAACTCAGACCGTCCACTAAGTATTTATTTTTTTAATTGCCCAGATTTTAAATTTATCAAAATCAGTGGCTCATGATATTCGGACGGAGAATTTAAACATGCGCAAGGTGTGCGCGAAGATGAAGTGCCAGGAAAATTTGAAAATGTGGCATACCAACACTTCCGCAGCCGCCCTACAGCTTAGATGTAGACCACCGAACTTTTTTTAGTTTCCTTGCCTGAAAAGGCCGATGATAAGCAAGCATTTTGAGACGACAGAGGGGATCCAAGCAGCATGCACCTCGGCTCTCAAGGCTATTTCGGAGAATGCCTTGCGTGATGCCTTTAATGCTTGGAAATCGCGCTGGCAGCACTACATCGCCCCGAAGGAGCCTATTTTGAAAGTGTGTGAAGAATTGTAACGATTGGTTTAATAAATTTTTTTAAAATCGGCTTACTCCTATTACTCTCCGGACAAATCCTGTATATGAAGATGGACAGACAGACGGATATGGCTAAATCGACTCTGTGTGGCAAGTTTAATTTACATATCCTTGCTGATTTCAGATTTACCTACAGGGGGGTGAAAAGATCTGCTGGGGTTTATTGGTAAAAATTATCGCAGTTCGATTTCCAACCGTACTAAAGGATGCTTAGAGAGGATGCCTCATCAAATCGTTGTTTTGGGTGCTCAAAAATATAGTTGTTTTAGCGATGTATCTATAAAAGCTCGAGTTGTCGTGGTGAAGAGTGCTTCGTCTTTGGTGGTGCTTGGAAGTGCTTCGTACGCGAAAAACTTATGTTGAGTTCGGCTCATTTTGAAACACCCATACCGTCCACTGCTGTATACTTTCGAGCTCTTCCCCGTAAATTCGCAATTTATCGGCTGTCACGATGACACAGTCATGTTTTGAAGAATCGCTATCATATTTGTTGATATTTTTCTCGACCAATCAACCCGAGTCTCTGTTTGAGCGACTGACAAATTGGCTGAGCAACGGGAACATTTTTTTTTTTACAGTTAAATATTTAGGCAAAATTGAATGTATGAATCTTACGATAGGTTACATGACAATATTGCAATATCCGTTTGCGCCTAGCGTCAATAGTTTTCGGAACACTGATTGTGAACGACATTCTTGAAATTCGTCTTGGATTGATCGACGAACTCGATTGAATTCATCATACCACTGTTAAACACTGGTCCTTGGTAGAGCTTTAGCTTTAATTAAGTTCATCGAAGTATTCTTGATGAGTTAATTTACATCGAAAGCGGTAAAAAATAATAAAATTAATTCCATTTTTTTGGTCGAGTAGAATATTTTAAGTTACTGTCAACAACATAAATATGTCAAAATGTTCTGTGTACGTTTAATGTCAAAAATGTCAAATTGTCAAATTTTGAAATTGCGAGTTTCCAGCCGTACTAGTCTTGCCAAATCCCGAAATGTAGAAAGCGAACTACTTAAAAATAATCCCTTTAGTGTTTTAAAGAAACCAGCCACGGTAAAGTGTATTCGCAATCATTTACTTTTGACCAAAGAAAAATTATGTTTTCTGAGGCAGGTTTTAAAAATGCTGAAAGAGTTATTTCTTTTAATAATTTCTCATAAAGCCACTTACCTTTATGATGGCCGCTTGAAACTTTTATTATTCTCCGTGAATTTGTCAACCCCCAAAATGGAAAGTAAAATAATCTACCAGAAAAGAATTTAAACTTATATAGTAACAATTATCGCGACAGCAGCATATGAATAGCAAAACTCTACAACTGCAAAAAGTTAGACTATACTTTTGTACTCGTCTTCTTAATTCGCTGCATATTAACTCATTGCTAATGCCCAGCGGCGGGTCCATTAGACGACGACCACTGCATTTTAATATACATTAAGTAGCGCATTAACGTTGCAGAATACGAAATAGACGCTTTCGTGTGAGAGAGAAATAGAAATTTCTGACCAAAAATGAACTAGTTGTGAAATGGTTAGGAAGAATACGATACAGGCTCAGATAATCTGGATAATAAATCCAATAAAACTTACTTATGAAAAGTCAAAGTATTCAAGTCTCCAAAGATAACTTGTTATTAAATCATTTTGTATGGCAATTAAAAAATAGTATACTACTCGTACATACCTATGGCTTGTATTTTTTCACTTTTCATAAGCCAGTTTCTATGAAGTTAATATGGAAATTTTCTGAGCCCATATATGTTCAAAATATAAAAAAATGAATAGTTCAAAAATATCTTTCGAGATATCAATGACGGATTTTTCTAAACATATAAATATATAAGAAGAGATTTCAAATACTTTCAACCTAGGTATGACAATCCTTATATGTAGATAGTACTAAACTGCAGTCCACATTAGTCTGGCCTATTCCTGAATACGGTTCAGAACTTTCAAACCCACAATAAAAGACTCCTCTTAAGGAAAAAATGCATACTCGGTTACTAGTTTGGAACTAGTGCATTTTTCTATAAGGCACTTTGTCGGCGCATATTTGTGTGTATGTCTATGTTACATGTATGAAATACCCGCAGAAGTTGAGGAAAATTTGGCATGCAAAAATGGCGCTTGGTTCTGCTTTGCTCGCCGCATGCAACACATTTGCAGCTCGTAATTCAGCAAAGTAAGGCAATCGCTGTTGATGAAATGAATTTTCAGCCGAGGACAACATAGTGGGCTAATGATGGCGTGGTAAGTGCAACAGAGGAAAACTTTTGAAGCGGGTGTTCAACTTACTCTCTTATATGTTATATATGTATATACATAGTTTGTACTGTCTCTGCAGCAAATAGACATGGTTCAAAATTAGCGCAGAATCATCTCATAAAGAGGGGGTATTCGCCTTCGGTTTAGCACACAATGATGATTTCAAAAGCTCAAAGGAAATTTTTTTTTCATTTTTTGCTATAACAGCAGATATATCTCTCGCAACATGTTGGATGTTTCATTCGTTTTCTTTGTAAATTTTAGAACTAAATACGAATCAACGTATATCTATCTCGATAGGAATACTTGCTGATTTCCAATTGCTTGTATGTCCGTCTGTACCCTCTTTTCTGCCCATTTTTTCGAATTAAGGCATGCTAAGAATGTTGTATTCAGAAACGTTATAAGTCAGTTTTTGAGATATCAATCTGAAGTCTTTTTGCTCTCGAAGAAGTGCTCAATTTTTGGGACCGCCGATATCAGATTATACAAACCGATCAAACCCATGTATTTGTATGAAAAACAAGGTATCTTCACGAAATTGCACAAATTACCGAAAGTATCCCCACAATCTCTGAGCATATTATTCAGAGAGGAACACTATAGCATATAGCTGCCATATAAACCAATTGGAATCAAGATAAAGGCGTTTTATACCCTTTTATGCTATACCAGATGCACTTGTGAAGTATTTTATAGCTGTAAAAGTCAATGTTTGTTATATAGTCAGTCAATATAATTGGCTGATCATATAGTAACTAATCGTTGTCTAGTGTGTTCTTTATATGGAAACTAAGGGAAGAAAATATCCGCTTTTACTTATTTTGGGCACCAAATCAAATTACGCCAATGGAAATATTGTTAGCCAATCTAATTGAGATATTTACATCTGACCGAACTCGCTCGACTTGACTGATTTACTAATATCACTAACGGGAGTAATCGGATTATAAGGAGCCTAGAGAGCAGCGCTGTATTGATTTAACACCATTCCTGAAGTCGAGGCTGTTTCTGGTAATACTCTACCGGCTTTTTACTTGATGCCCCCTCTTTCTTACTGCATGGATGCCACTGTGAATATGACTTGTGCTCACGGTGTTTTGTAGTTATTTGTTTATTTTTATTTTTACACTTTTACGAGAAGGAAAAAAAACTGTTTTCACATTTTTTATTTTAAAATCCGGCTTACACAACTGAGCTGAAAAACCACCGAGTGGCACTTAAGCTACGAGCCGCGTGAATATCTCTGAAAAATGTGCGTGTGTGTGTGTACGACTGTGTCTCTATGGAAGTTTCATACGCACAAATATGTCTCTATTTTATCCTTCGTTACCGTAAAAAAACAAAAAAACTTCAACTCCTTTGGAACTGGCGAAGATAAAAATACCGCAGCGAAAAAATATGAAAATGCAAATACGCTGAAGTGCGGCAGCATATAAGGCTTCGTCATGCGAACACACTCACACACCCATACATGCACACAAATTATGTGAGTATGTGAATACTCGCATATTCACCTGCTAACGGCGTCGAAAGCAGTCATAAAGCAAAAACATAAAATTGTTGCTCTAATGGCTTGTTGGCGTGGCACGCGTGCGCACTTGAAGCGTCGCCTTCGCCAAAGCTGTTGCCGTCACTGCAACCACTCGGCTAAGCTCTTCCGCTTTTTATGCTCTGCGGCAATTCTACACCTCGCGCTAACGAGTCTAGTCACCAAAATGTGCCACTTGCTTCTGCCCCCCACTACGCGCAAATCCACGCTTGTTGTTGTTGGTATTTGTGTGTGTGGTGTTTTTGTTAACTTTGCGGATTCCCTCATTTCCGTTATGTGTTTTGATGCCATCGGCGCTGCTGGCACGTCTGAAACTTCAGCATTATATGTACACATTTGTACCTAACGCTGTACAGTTATGTACACGCGTACATACATATGTATATATGCACATACATATTTACAATTTATATCTTTTCCTTTTTCTCCGTGTGTTTTTGTTGCTACAGTTATGATATTGGCAGCCTATAATAACCCTAGTCTAGTTAAGTAAATTTTGGGTATGCTCCTAGTACCCACTTTTCTTAATCAATATACTATCTTTGGCTGTTGATGGTTCTTGGAGAAGCTTCAAAGGAGAGAACTCGATGTCTCTCGCCGTATGTTACAAAGGGTAGGACAGAGGTACAATAAGTGTTCTAGAGAATTTTTTGAAGTGTTGCATAGCCAGCAGCCAGGCGTTATGTTGCGTTCCATAATATGTTAATGGTTAAGGTACAGTGCTCTAAGCGAAGTCGTGTGAAAATTTTGATCTGCGGGATGATGTATGCGGTAGAGTTACTGCGTTTTTTTATGTTTGGAATTTATGTGCCGATAGCGGTTGTCAAAGGAACACATGCTGCTTCTGCTTTAAGCTTTGACTATGAGTCACTTTCTTCTTCTTTATCAGCATCAGGAATGATCTAGAATCCACCTTAGTTCAACTTTTCTTTGGCTATTAATTAAGTGTAAGGGGAATATCAATTTCATGGACGTATTTTAGGACTAGTTGAAGGGAACTTGAGCGTTCGTTTGTGTCGTGTGGCCGAACGTATGTGGTTGAGCAAGTTAGGGTTAGAACCTAGATATATCTTTGGTATCAGCCGCAATGTGTTAATCTTCAGTCTTTAGTTTATGTGTGGCATTCCGGGATTCAGCAAGGATGCTTTTGGTGCCGGAGGTTGGAAATGCCCTGAGGCCGTATTTAAGTGTTCTGGATATTAAAAAAATACTCAAAACATTTCAGGATGTCAGGTTATTTTGCAAAACGCAGAATTTTTTTTAAAAAGAAGGACTTTTTGGACATAAATAGGTTAAATTTTATTTTGATAATTGTTTCAAGATTGAAAATATTTTAAAATAAGCTTTGAAGCAGTTCTGCTTCACAAAAGCGGGTTATATGTATGTTTCCATTCTTGTCGGTCATAAAGCTCAAATCTGGCAAGTGTGTGTCATCAATTACCAAACTTCCTTCTTTTATCGTCTATGGGATAGCAGAGACCGAGAAACTCACCTCAAAAGACGATGCAAGTTTCTTCAAACACTTAGTATCGATGGTTTTCAGGTCTCTCGGAGGCAAAGTTGAAGCAAAATGTTTTCGTTGTCTTAAGGCTCAACCACATTCCAACACAACCACGACAAATCTTCATAAAGAATAGTGGATTAACTTTCAAGAGGTCATATATAAATTCTTAGGCAATAAAAAAGTACACCAGCTATACATGTATCGTCAAAGCAAATTTAAAATCATTTCAAACTTTAGATTGCTTGATGAGTCTAAACTTACATTTACTCATTTCTCACCTCGACTATTTCTCAGAATATTTATAAGATTTGAGTGAAGAGCAAGGTGAAGGATTTTACTGAGATATTAAAGAGATGGAAAAAGATACCAGGAAAATGTAATGTGTCGATGATGGCAGACTACTGTTGGACACTTCTAAGAGATCTTTCTGATGCTTCCTACAAGCGAAAGTGTACCAAAAGGAGTGTCTCTGGAAAAGGGAAATGTGTTAATTACATACTAAGAAATATATTTTAGATAAAAAAATAAGTTTTTTTACACAATATTTATTTTTATGATAACTTGATTAGCATAGATACCTACATTATCAAAAAACATTATGTTTTATAACCAAATGAAAGATATTTTCGGATTCAGCTCACCCAATTTACGTAAATAAATAAAACAGCGTTAGTGCCTCAAGGAAGTTTGCATTTTAGATGGTATACAACGCACACAAATTGCCATTAATTGAAAACATTAGGAAGGCGCACATGTCGTTTAAAAATGTTTAAAATGGGTCCCCTAATTATTTTAAGGGGTTGGGGGTAATTAGAATTTTCAAAAAAATATTTTTTTTTGCATTTTCGTTAAGTGTAATATCTTAAAAATAAAGCCCTGAAAATTTCACGTTGATCCGACAATTAGTTTTTGAGTTATTCGAGAAATAAGAAAGAGAGCTCAGGCACTTCAAAGCGCTAGTGTGAAACTTTAAACGCGTTTTTCTCAAAACTATGGTTTTTGAACTGGTGACAACTGCAACTCGAAAACCGTTCAGTAGATTTTAATGAAATTTATGCAGCTTTTAGAATACATAATAAACTATGGTCTGATAGAATGATTTTTATTTCTTCGAAAATTTCGATTTTTTAAGACCAATTAACTGTTGATTTTTTCGTGAAAATTTAAAAAAAAATTTCTGAGGCCACCATTTTGTTAATTTTGAAAACAAAATAAAATCCTTCGATCAGGCCCGGGATTATCTATTTATAAAACTAATTTTGTTTTTTCGATTGTTTTTAGATGAATATCCCAGGACTTATGCTTGTCACCGCAAGTACCTTTTTTTGGAACAGGATCAACACAAACAACTGTAACTTCGGAAATTAAACTTTTTTTGTGAAATTTTCGTGACTTCAAGTCAACACATCCTATAATAATGCCATATTACTGCTTTGATTTAGTAGCAAAAAAAAATACTGAAAACTCTAATTTTTTCGTGCCTCTGACTACCCCTAACCCCTTAATGTCATTCACGCAACAAATAATCTTAAAATATATGAATTCGGACGATAACCAGGTTATAACGGGTTTTAGTAAAACTTCTAAAAGTTCGATAAATTACTTTAGTCATGGAAAATGATTGGAGTTGGCCAAAACCTCATATTTTTAATTTAATAATTCCGATTCTCTGAGCGACGTTCTCAACATTAACTCAATAAACTATGCTACATTTAGCTTCTTCGGTTGAGTGTTGTACGAACGAAGAGTACGAGGGCTGCTATATGTATTTCTGGCCTAATAATGAAAATAGGCATATTTATCAAAGAAAATGTTTTTTTTTTTCGTTGGATTTGGCTCGTCTTGGAACACCCCCAAGGTCGATTGCTGTTTTGTTTCGGGCTCACACGCATAGATCCATGATTGATCTTATAAACGTCTTTTGAAGCACCGCGATCGTATTTCATCAGCATTTCTTTACACCAATCCACACGAGCCTTTTTTTGAGCGATTGTAAAATTGTGCGGGATCCAACGAGAACAAACCTTTTTTTACGGCCAGGTGTTCATGCAATATCGAATGTATGCTGGTGGGAGAAATGCATAGGCATGCCTCTATCTGAAAGTACATATGTTACATGACGGTCTTGCATTATTAGTTCACATACGGCATCGATGTTTTCTGGCACAACGGCTGTTTTTGGACGACCTTCACGGAATTCGTCTTTGAGCGAGCGTCGGCTTCGATTGAATTCGTTGTACCAGTTTTTCACAGTGCTATTGGATGGTGCCTCATAGCCATACAAAGATTTTAGTTCATCGATGCACTCTTGTCGTGATAATCCACGTCGAAAGTTGTGAAAAATGATCGCACGAAAATGTTCACGAGTTAATTCCATTTTTTGGCCGAGATGAATTTTTTAATTCCCTGTAAATAAAACAATTCACGATTAAATGACGAAACGTTCTGAGTGACGTTATGCTAAAAAATGCCAAACTTTCCAATAGGTCAGATTGCAACTGGCAACACTTAGGGTTGCCTAGTCCAGAAATATATATAGCAACCTATGTATGTAGTTGTATATTTATCGCATTTAGTGATTTTTAATATTACCGTTATATCGGATGTGGACTGGGTTATCTTTAAATTTTATCCATTTTTATACTGTCGGTAGACAAACAAAAAAGATTTACACTGAGCAAATTTGGTAGTTGTAGCTTTAGCCCATAGATGTCTCTTGCTAGTTCCAGTGCTACATCTTAACTAAGTGCTTAGTTATGGCACTTTATAGTTTTTCACTGGGGTAGTCTAGAATTTTCAAAAAATGTATTAATTTTTTGTTTTTGATAGTTCGAAAGTATAGTCCTTTAAGAATATCCTATAAAATTTTTGTAAAGATATTCACCTTATTTTAGCTACTACAATCGTTTTAGCAGGTAGCGCAGGTATCTAATATACATACATATATAGACACTCTATACTTTAAACTCCTTTATCTCAAAACTACTTTTTTCGGCGTGCTGTTGATGAAAAAAAAAACTATCCATCCGAATCGCTTGAAATTTTAATATGGTGTTTATAAGATCAATATCTATCGCCGGGACTACGATAAAATTTTAATTTTAAGAAATTCGATTTTTTTTTTCGATCTAAAACTAAAAATAGCTGTTTTCAGAATCTGAACTTCAAAAGCGCAAAATCTCTTTTAATTTTTTATTTTTTTTGGTTGTATTCCCAGCGATAGCTGCACTCCTACTGATTAATAATTTATTTAGTTTTTATGTTTCAGAAGAGTCAAAACCAACAACGGCACCGGGAGTCCTTTTTTAAGATAGCTTTTTTTGGACGCCATTTTTAATATTTTTAACAAAAAAATATTTTTGTACTTTTCATAAGTGTATAAATGGACTGTAAAAGTTTTAAATTGATTTTTCTTTTTTTAAGCCTTAAAAAAAATCCAGAAAACACCCTTAATTTGTAGGTTCTAGACATTTAATGTCGACATGTACACCTGTTTTCTTAAAAGTAATAAGGTTTGAATATGTATGAAAATATGTTTATTACTTTTTATACTTTGTAGAGCACTTACTACAATATTGCTACAGTGGATACTTCAGCACCGGAGTTCACATAAACGTCACAGCGTCGCTTCATACCAATTTCGTACTGAAAGTGCATTTGACTCAGCTTAAAAAGTCCACATTCAAAACTGTGTTTTCTTCTAATTTGGCGAGCTTATTGACAATTCCGTTTTGGCCAAATTGAAAGTGGTAATATACATTATCTAACGCGAACTCTTTTCAACTAATATCCGTTGGTGAAACGGCTGAGTGGCAAAAAGTAATATGCTATGTAAACACAAGGAAATTTCCTTACTTTTGGCTTTTCGCTATTTATTAGATTTCAGGCACTACTCCAGCCACTTTGAATAGTTAATGTGCGGTGCAGCAAAGGGTAACAAACCAAAGCCAAATCACAGATTGCGAAAGTCAGCGCTCAATCTGTTCGGTGTCATGCTCATCCCAGCGCTGGGTATTGTAAAATCTAAAACTTACGAGCACTTACAACAAACACACTCGCACACATGCGTCGACTCGCACACTTGTAAATGCGATAGAGTTGTCGGAGTGTTTGTGTGGCAATCGCGCACTTTTCTGAATGTGCGAGTGTATGATTTGGCAATAAAATTTGCGGTTGCCAACAAATCTGATGGGAGTCACTTTGTCTGTTGCGTTGCAAAGCTGTCGGTTAGTTACTTCAAAAACTGCTCAACAGTCGTGCGCTTACAAATACAATTTCCAGCAAGAAAGAAAAGAGGAAATGTAAAAAAAAAATGTTTAAAGGAAGCGTTAACTTCGAATGTAACCGAATATTCAATACAATTGCAAGTATCAAATGCGGAAAAATATTTTAATCTGTTTATAGCAGTCAGAATGTACACGTACCTAGCGATACTCCTAATATTTTATAGAAAAACTTTCGCCAGACTTTACTCTGGTTTGGACTGATAATAGGCTAAATCACATTGTGGTCAGGAAAGCAAGTGATTTATTCAAAAAATCACAGATACGAGGTTTGACAATTAAGTAATGAGACTGATTTTATGGCCGCGCTTGTGGTAAACCTGTGATCTTCAAATTCCCTTTCTTTTTTTCGGCTTCCCTTCCCTCTAGCTGATTGTGCGAAATAGCTTCGGAAACGTAAGCTAAAATTGTAAGAGTGTATGGTGATAGTGCTCTTAGTCGTGCCCAGGTGATTCGATGGCGCAGAGAGTTTAAGGAAGAGCGTGAAAGCGTGGAAGACAAGGCGAGGAGTGGGAGACCAGTCGAGGTGCGGAATAGCCGTGGAATAGTCCACCAAGAATTCGTTCCACAGGGGAAAACTGTGAATCAAGTCTACTATTGCCAAGTACTCGAAAGATTGCGAAAACGAGTCAACAGCGTGCGCCCAGACATCGCTCGTAACTGTATCCTTCATCACGACAACGCGCCGTGCCAAACCGCCCTCAGCGTGTCCCAGTATTTGGCCTCTAAAGGATCGCCGTGTTGCAACAGCCTTATCCGCCCGAAATGTCACTCTGTGACTTTTTTTTTTTGTTTCCTAAATCAAAATCGGTGGCCAAAAGAACCCATGTTGAGTCGTACGTACACCCAGGCGGCCGTGACGAGGGTACTCGCCTACATCGAAGCGTTCCAGAAATGATACGAAGCATGGAAAAGGCGCTGAAATCGCTGTATAGCTGCCCAAGAGGACTACTTTGAAGGTGATGGCAGAGTTGTGGAATAATTTTCAAATATACGGTTGTTATGGAATCAGTCCCATTACTTAATTGTCATACCTCGTATTGATTAATATAAATGGTATACCATAAAGTCAAGCGGAAAGTCGGCAAACCCTACCCTTGATATTACGGCTAACAGTAGGACTGGAACGATTGAAGTTTTATTTTTTTTATACTAAGTTTAAGAAGTATTTTGGTAAGATAAATACCTTAATAACCGTTCTGGTAAGTCATGGATTATTTTTCGTATGAACTTTTTGCAATGGCCTGTTTTTGGTGGATCTCGCGTGAGTCGTGTCGAACTGTCAGCTTTTTTGCTCAGTATCGGCATTTCGTCTTGGAAAGACTTATGCTTGAACATTGTTTACAAATCATTAAACTTTAATACGAAAGTTCACCCTCAGTAAAGAATGTGTTTCGCGCGTTTCGTTCTACTTAAGGTCAACCTAATCGGCCTACTGAGCATACTATTCGCAACACCATTATTTCCAGTATTCGTTATTGGCAAATATTCAACCGGATAGACCACGTACAGTTCGCAGTGAAGAAAATATACCAGCCGTAGCTGAGGGTGTAACAAAGACCGCCGTTCGCATCAACTCGGACTGACTTATGGAATTTGTAGGCCGGTGGAATCATCGGTCCATATTTCCTCAAAAATGATGCTGGTAATAACGCAAACGTCAATGGGGACAGTTATGGCGACATAATAACTGCCTTTTTATGCCTGAAATTGAAGCTCCTGACCTCGGCGACATTTGGTTTCAACGAGACGGCGTCACTTCCACACTTCTGTGAGATCGTGTGACGTCACATCGTTAGACTTTTCCTGTGGGGAATTGTAAAGTCCAAAGGCCATGCGGACAATCCCGCTTCTATATAGGCTTTGGAGCAAAACATTATGCATTCGCCAGTTATTAGTCGAAACGCTCGAAGGTGTTATCCAAAATTGAACTTAACGGATGGAACATCTCAAACGTAGCTGCGGTCAATATTTGAAAGAGAAAATTTTCTAAAAAAAATGATTCGAAATGTTATTTCGAATGATAATAAACCTTTCCCACTAAATTTGAAGTTTTTGTGTTTTGTAGGAAACCGTCAAATAGATCACCCTTTATTGTATAAACAGCTATAAGCAATTTTCGAAAACTGAGCAGGTTATTATACAATATACTTGTATACTCACAATTTTATGAAGAAATCTCGAAGATTGACGAGTCCCATTGAGGTCTTGCACTTTCACGTATGTTTGAAAAGTTATAGTTTGATTTCGATTCTCTCTTTTAGTTGAGAAAAATTGGTTGCTGAGGCCACTTTTGCAAAATTTTATTCCAATATGTTATTTGGTGCTTGCTATATACATTTTGAAAAGAAAGTATAAGATTAATGTAAATGGGTGTAAACTGTTTTGAACATAACCTATAAAGGGGGGTTTAGGTGATCATTAACCCATCTTACACTGCATAAGCTTTTCACTTTTCAAGAACTTTAATTCAATTCGTCCCTTCCACTTCCATTGTTTCAGGTGCAAAACAAAATTGCTGGAAGAACGAAACTATTATACACAGTGTAACATGTTGCAAGGGCATAAAAACGAAAAAAAATGAAAAAATTGAAAAAACAGGAGCGAAAAACACCGCAATTTCGCTGGTTTTCAGCATTTACACACTGTTTTTTGCAAACTTTAGCCGAATTTCGCTGGCAACCTCGTTTTCTTCTCGCCGCTTTTGTGTCTTTGATACGTTTCACATTTCGAATTTGTGCGGCACAAAGTGATTCTTTTTCATGCCTGCCCTTAACCCATTAAATATGCAGCCGAATTCGTGCAATAGTGTGCTATGTGTGTGTGCGTGTGCAACTGAGGGAGGCGAGGGGTGGAGGAATATTTTATTCGTATCTTTATGTGCTGACTTTTTGGCTTTGCGGTCGTTCAAATTCACATTATTCGCATAATCTTTGAATGTAGTTGGCTTATCGTTTCGACTGTGTGTGCCATATGCGTGGGTGTGTTTGTCTGCTAATGTGCTATGTGTGTTAAACACATAAACAGCGTACTCTCAAAGGCATGATACACATGAAATATGCATAAGTATGAACTTAACGAGTTATATCTACTCACAAGCGCCCGCACACACTAATATATAAATGCACACACATACACACACATATTTAAAACACGTACAAAGCGAAAACCGCAGAAATTGTATCGTTGAAAAATGAAAACACACAAGAGTTGCAAAATAAAATTCGGTTGCCAGCAAGGTATGCTGGAAAATTGCTTGAAAAATTCATAGCATAAACGTTTGCACTCGTAAGCGGAAGTTTTGAAGTGCGCCGACAAAGGTTGTTGAAAGTTTCTCATTTAAAAAATGCGATTGCACATTCTTTCGAATTTGGTTTTTATTATTTTAGAAATTCTTATTTCACAAAAATGCAGCTTGAATAACTTTGCCATTTTAGACGCATCTTTATTTCATGTTGCACGCACTGCAAATATGCATTTAAAGTTTGCAATTTGAATTTAATGAAATGCATATTAAAGCTAACAGTACAGCTGGTACAGTCAGATATAAAGAATTCGCGAAGAGCCAATTGCGGAAGAGGATTCTAAAATCAGGTGGCCTCAAAAGTTCGCAGGCTGATCCATAAATGGTACAACTAAGTAATATTATCTGTATGATTTCTAGTTAGACCCTATCTTTAAAAAATTCGTGTTGGAGTCAAAATTTGGATCGATCAACATTATTTGAACATCGAGAACAATGCAAGCAGTGGGCCCCAAAATAATTTTGAAGTTGTTGGAGAAAGCTGAGGCACTAAAGTTATCAAAGAAACGTATTGGACATACAACTGTGTTCGAAATAATGGGTTGTCAAAAAAGTCTTGTGGTATTTTTATTGAATCAATTCGTGTGGCACCCATACATCGAGCTTGTTTGTGACTCCAAGCTTCTTCAAATGTTTTATAACGGTTTGATGACTACTATGCGGGTCTGTTTCGCCCAATTCAGCGATTTTATCGCAATTTTCGACGACAGGCCTTCCGAAGCGTGGCGCATTTTCGACCACCTCTACACCAGAACGAAAACGTTGAAACCATCATTGTGCGGTGGAAATGGAAACTGTATCGGGTCCGTAAATTGCACAAATTTTATTGGCGGCTTGAGATGCATTTTTGCCTTTATCGTAGTAGTGCTGTAAAATATGCCGTATTTTCTCTTTATTTTGCTCCATGTTTGCGACGCTATTACTCACGAATGGCTAAAAAGAAACGACAATCAATCAAACACGTGTTAGCACGTGAAATGAGCTTTCAAAAAAGATATAAAATTAGAACTACGCGCTTTCAGCGCCAACTAGCGAAAATACCGCAAGACTTTTTTGGTTCCCGAGGACGCCGACAGTATATACGAAAAACGCTTTATTTGATCCTTAATATGTTTCACGGACGGTCAAACATGGAGTTGCCAAAATCAATGTATGGGGCTGCTTCTCTTACTGTCTTACAGGTCCATTATTTTCGATTAAAGAAAACATGGATGCCAAATTGTACATTGAAATAATAGAGTCGACGATGCTACCGCACGCTGAATGGAAAATGCCATTGAAATGGGTCTATCAACAAGATAACGGCCCCAAACATACCAGCAGGTTGGCAAAAAATTGGTTTGCTCTAAATGGAGTTTAGGTTGTGGGTTCGCCGGCTCAGTCACCGGACCATAATTCAATTGAGAATCTTTCGGCAGAAGTCAAAGAAGCTATATGGAAAGAGAATCCGTTAAATACGAAGCAATTATGGAGTGCCGGAAAGAAGGCGTGGAAGGCCATTCCTCTCGAGAAATGCAAGCGTTCGGTGGGTTCAATGTCTAGGAGATGCGCAGCTGTGTTATCCAACAATGGTCGTTCGATGGAATACTAATTGTTTAAACTTTATTCTATATTATTATAATGAATTAATTGGTTTTTGATGTAAAATCCTCAATTCATTTACAAACTTTATTATTTATTTTAAGAAGAA
The DNA here is from genome assembly GCA_027475135.1 of Bactrocera correcta. Classification (NCBI taxonomy): domain Eukaryota; kingdom Metazoa; phylum Arthropoda; class Insecta; order Diptera; family Tephritidae; genus Bactrocera; species Bactrocera correcta. Next base: position 2,876,341 of record CM050323.1, on the reverse strand, counting down.
CTTTATTTTATTCTTTAAAGAAATCATATTTCTTTTAAGCTATAATAATAACCCATAATAAAAATCAATCACAAGATTTTTTTGCTTCATTTGAATTCTGGGTTATGTCACTCCTAATATTTCGAACACAGTTGTATCTTAATTGAATATTTGGGTATACGAAAGCTTGGTGCGAATTGGGTATGCCACGGGCTCACAATCCCTGAAAACCGGAAACGAATTGATGATTCTGAGGAAGGTTGGAAATTCTTTCATTGTAATAAGTACAGAATTTTCGCATCGATATGTGACATTGAGCAGAAAATTGCTACAGTATTTCACGCTGGAGTCCAATCGAAAGTCAGCCAAGTGGACTGCACCCAAGTAGAATGAAACACTTTCAAAGCGTGGAATAATGCAACAGTTGGCTGCCAAAGTAATGGCGTCTATATTTTGGGAAGGACTATCAACTCATTCCGTTATTGGATTTGAAGAAAACGAGCCATTTCATGAAGACAATGCACCGTGTCATAAGTCAGCGAAAACAAAGGTAAAAGATCATGAATCGAAGTGCTTTCACATCTGCGGTATCTTCTACATCTGGCCATATGATCTTAGATCTCAAATGAGTGCTGCATATGGTGAATGAAGTGGTGATCGCCGAAACTGTCGCTTATTTTGAAGAAACGGCCAGATCGGATTACAAAAATGGTCTAGAAAAATTAGAGAGCCGATATAATCGGTACATTACTCTTAAAGGGAACTTTATTTATTGAATAAAATAAAACGAATTTGCACAAAACAATCTTAAAGATTTACATAGTGTTCAGTTTTTAATAAAATATTGTGATACCATTATATATTTTCAACAATTGGGCACGATGAGGCATTGATTCCAGCACCGAACCCATAAATTTTATTTCATAAATCTGGACGTAAGGCAAGCCATTCCTGCAAAACAATTTTCCAAGAGTTAAAGAACGTCTTTGCCTTCTTCGCTAAATGAATCGATACATTGTCTCGCTGGAAAATTCACTAATCACCATGTAAATCTCCACCAAAATCAAGGAACTCAGTTTTGACATTGTGACATTAGGAATTAGGTAATGCTATTTTGAAAGCGTTATGATATGCCTAAGAATATTTTCAAAACTACAAAACTTTATATTAAAAGAAAAATGCTATATATTGCTTTCAAGCATCCATTAACTGATTAAATCCTCAACCATTTACAATGAAATTTGGTGTCTTCTTGACTTATATTAAAATCAATAAACTTAGACTTAGTTTTATGCTATATTTTAGTTCGCGTCAGGTAAATGTATATTAAAAACATCTTTAAATGTGTGATAGATATGTGACATTAAGTCCACCTAAGAGGCTTAATAAATTACAAGGTGGTTTCCAAAGTAAACAGGACTTAAAAAAAACAGAACAAATGGCTTTTTCTCAAAAATAAATTTTTTTTATTCAAAATCTCCTTCTGCTTCAATATAGCTTTTTGCACGGTCCAAGAGCATGTCTTTGGACGGTATGGCTGCCAGTATGCCGGTGCAAGCCTTTTGAATGGCCTCTACGTCTGCATAACGCTTTCCTTCCATGGGAAAATGCATTTTTCCGAAAAGAAAAAATAGCACAGTGCCAACTCAGGTAAATAAGGTGAATGGTTGGTTAAAATGTGATTTTTTTTCAAACAATCGGTCACAATGATGTCCTTTGAATGTTGGATTCTGAGCAATTTTTTTTCGTCAGTCAATTTGTGCGGAACAAACCGTGCACACACCTTTCGTAAGCCCAAATGTACATTCAAATTTCATTAATTTCAACGATGATTTCTGTTGATTTTTGATTAATTCACGCACAGTTGCGATGGAATTTCCGGTGATCTCGGATTTTGATGGGCCCACATGTTGATCGTCGTCTATGTCTTTACGACCACTTTGAAAACGTTGAAACCACTCGTGTACTCTGCTACAGGATAAGCAATCATCGACATAAACTTGTTTCATCGTTTGAAACGTTTCGGAAAAAATTTTACAATTTTTAAAACAAAATTTAATATTGGCATTTATTCGAAGCTCACTTTCGCACCGATAACACTAACATATTGACACTTAAAACGCAGTAACTTCACTTCCAATCAATGAAATGTCATGAAATTCTCACTGGACAGTCGATGAAGATAGCGGATTCTAACGCACCAGTCGGCATATAGATGGCTCCACCACGGGGCGCTAGGTTTAAAAATTCCTGTTTTTACTTTAGAAAGCTCCTTGTATAAAGCTGTTCAATAAATTGGTTATTTGGGCTTGAACGGTTTGAGAGATATGTACAGTAAGCGTATTAGGGGCTGGGGTCACACCTACTTTTTCAAAATCTTCAGCTCACAGTCGCTCTTGTTACTGCGATCATCTGTGGCAAATTACTATTATACATTTTAATTTAGTGCTTATGCCACTTTAATATTTTAGGCGTAATGACGTGGCAGTTAGCCGATTAAGCCCATCTACAAACTCGTCTTCCTACATATATATATAGGAACATATATACCAAGTTTCATTACAATCTCAATTATCGCAACTTTCACTCAAGCTACAGCTTACATGGTCAGAAAGACACAGAGACAAAAATATAGTATTTTGATTCGCACTGAACATTATTGACATAGTTAATATTACTGCACTTCACATATATATGTAATAGTAGTAGTCAAGTATATTGGCATAATGTGAATCGAAAACACAAGTCGGGTGTTTTTCTGGACTAGTTAGTCTATTAATGTTTAAAATATTAAGTCGACAACACAGCCACTCTCTGATCTCGCGTTCGTTCATGTACTCGTAAGACATTGAATTGGTGTATGGTTTTATGGAATCCCCTTTTGCTCGGAGCTTTCACATTCAAATTTTCTAACAGATTAAATTCCTTTCATATTTTTCGAATGTCAGTTGTTTTTGAGTTAATTATGCTAGAATTGTGCCAATGTTTCTTGTTTCTACTCCAAATAGTTGCTGAGTATAGAATATATATGCCGTTGAAAACGCAGTAGTTATTGAAAAATTTAAAACTTGAAAGCGTTTTTCTCGAAATAGTAAGTTTTTAGTTATCATGGTATTGAAACCACCAAATGATATATTTTGAAACTCTATGATACAATCTACTCAATACATAGTTTTAAAAGAAAGTCAATTTTTCTGGCTGGCACAAAAAATTAAAAAATAATATTTTATTAAAAAAAAAATCTTTTGCTTGTTTGGTCTATTGATTATAATTTGTTTTTTAATGGTAAGTATTTAGATTTTTTTAACTGGGGGCATATACTAATACTAAAGAAATTTTGTGCAGAGATTATAAAGTCATGTCTGGAAGACGTCGTCGGTCGAACACAGGTTGTAGTACAGTGATAAAAAAGGGGATACGTTCAGCTGGAGATGAAAAATGGTCAACCGAACGTGAGGCTCGTCTCAGTCAGGCTCGAGAGAGATACAGAGCTGAGGGGAAAGAGAGTAGTGTGTGAGCATTGCTTGGCATTGAAATTCAAAGACAAATCGAAAGGAATGTGTTGCTTAAAAGGAAAAGTCAAATTAGAATAAATTCTCCTTCCCCCCTGAACCACTTTACTCTCTTCTTATGGATGATCATCAGAAATCCAAAGAATTCATGCGCAACATACGCCGTTTTAATAACGCATGACCTCTTTTAAGATTAAGCAAGACCTTGAGCGGGGGTTTAAATTGCCTACATTTAAGCGGGGAGCTTGCTGCCATTTCGACCCGATGATCACAAATTTCTGCAAATATATTTTATTGCACATCCAGATACACAACCATCCACGTCGTGTTCAAGTGTTGCACAGCCAGTTGATAGAGACTTGATTAGATCTCTCCTAGATATGTTACATTCTCATAATTGCTACATACAGTCTTTAAAAACTGCGATTGAGAATGTTCCACTATTTGCTATTTTTGTTTACCTATAACGACAAAACTATTAAATATTGATATTAATGCAAGGAAATTGTTTTTCATTGATGCCACTGGAGGTGTGGACAAACATTTCTATTCAATGTGCTTTTAAAAAAGTGAGATCTACCAGAAAAATTGTTTTAGCTTTTGCGTCATCCGGCGTTGCCACTACTTTTTTGGAAGGAACCGCGCGGGAAAAGTTGATGCGTGCTGGCTCATTAATAGTCTGGGACGTAGACAGCATGTCAAATAAGACATCTGTGCAAGCACTGGATAGGACAATGTCGGATTGGTACAACAAAAATTCACTTACGGTTGAATGTACAATTCTGTTCTCAGGAGATTTCCGTTAAATCCTACCAGTTGTGACTCGAGGAACACGTGCTGACGAAATAAATGCGTCACTGAAAAGATCCAACCTTTGGCCGCATGTCAATAAATTTGAGCTTAAAACTAATATGAGGGTTTCGTCATCTTCACGTGAAAACAGGCTATTTTCGGAGATGCTGCTAAAAGTTGGCAATGGAGAATTAACACAACGTGAGGAAAGGGCTGATCTAGAAAACCTTTGTGTTTTGATAGACACCATCCAAGCGTTAGTCAACAATGACGTTGATAACATAAGTTATAAGACAATATCTTGGTTTAAACAAAGAGCGATTCTGTCAAAAACTAACGAACAAGTAGATAAGGAAAATAATTTGAATCTTTCAAATATTGTTGCGCCAACGAAAATATACTACTCGGTCGATACTGTTCTCGACTTGGAAGAAACTGTTTATTTTCCTATAAAATTTCTCTTTGAACCCGTTAATACTCTAAAGCAGTGTTTCCCAAAGTGGGCGATAACGCCCCCTTGTGGGCGCTGCAGGTATCAAGGGGGGCGGTAAGAGGCCCAGAAAGTAAATGGGGGCGTTGTGTAGAGGCCGGGGGGGTTATTTGTAAAATTATTTAGCTAGGAGGCCTCTTAGACAACGACTACATGAGCCCTCGGCTCTCAACAACAACTTGTGAAGTTTTTTTTTTCACAAATGAATTTCTGGGAAAAATAAGAAGTCATATTTTTGGACTACTATATAATAATTGTGCTTAAGCATTCCTATATAAACCATGTAATATTTTTTTTTATATTCATCAAAGCAAAACAATGTCGGAAGTAAAAAAGAAGAGACGGAAATACTGTGTGGAATACATTAAATTCGGATTCATTGAAAATCCCACAAACCCCTCCTCGCTTTTGTGTCTTCTATGTCTAAAAACATTTTCGAATGAAGCAATGACGCCTTCAAGACTCCAAGATCATTTGAATAAAATGCATCCAGATAAGAGAGTCAAGAATGTAGCATATTTTCAAGACCTAGAGAAGAAGCATAATACTCACCCCAAGTCTATCAAAACTATTTTCGGCGGCTGCTAAGCAAGATGACGACGGACTTCGAGCTTCGTACAATATCTCTTTGTTGATTGCTCAAAAACGCAAACTACATAACATCGGAGAAGAATTAATATTGCCAGCAATAAATGAAGTAATAACTAGCGTGCTTCATAAACCGGCCGCAGATATTATCCGAAAAAATTCCTTTGAGTAATAATTCTGTGCAAAGACGAATTGATGAAATGGCTGAAAACATTGAAGAATCATTGTGCGATCACCTGAGGACAAGTCAATTCTCAATTCATCTTGATGAGTCCACTTTACCAACTAATGAAGCATTGTTGTTGTCTTACGTGGGGTTTTATTAAAGATGAGAAAATATGTGAAGAACTATTATTTGCTAAAAAATTTAGAGACCGATACAAAAGGCGAACCCATATTCAATATATTGGAAAAGTTTTGCGATGAGAAAGGGATTCCTTTCAAAAATATTGTTTCAATTGCTACGGATGGCGCTCCGGCTATGATAGGGTGCCATAAAGGCTTAATAGCGCACTTAAAAAATAAAATTCCAGATGTCCTTAGTGTACATTGCGTTATTCATAGACAACATTTAGTTGCTAGAAACTTAAGTGAAAAACTATTTCAATCACTGCAATATGTCATCAAAGCATTAAATAAAATCCGCAACAGCTCTTTGAGTGATAGATTATTTCATCAGCTTTGTGTTACTAATGACGAGGATTTCCATCGTTTGTTGTTTCATACTGAAGTTCGTTGGCTATCAAGAGCCCAATTGTCTGACTCAATTCTACAACCTGTTTGACTCAGTTATAGAGTTCTTGGAAACTAAAGATACAGAATTTCAAGACAAGCTCATAACATCAAAAAATGATATAGCTTACAAGACAGACCTGTATAAATTGTTCAACGACATGAATCTCCAACTGCAAGGCGATAAACTAAATTTAATTAAAACAACAAACGTGGTTACTGCTTTCGCAGCCAAACTGCTTCTACACAAAAAGAATCTGGGCAGACGTAAGTTTCACAATTTTCCGAATTTATCAGTATCGTGCAGTAACGACGAATTGTTTATATACTGCCAACATTTGGAAAATTTCCACATTGACTTCACAGAACGATAGTAGGACATTTTGAACTTGGAAATACCAGACTGGGTGTTGGATCCGTTTTCAATTGTCAACACGGCAATGTCACCTCAGCTGGAAGAAGAACTTATAGAATTGACAACAAACGAGGAAAAAAAAAATCAAGTTCAAAAATGGTTACCAAGAATTTTGGCTGCAAAAACCGATATCGCAATTGTACCCTGGATTGTGGTCAATCGTTCAACGATTCTTGATAGCATTCGCATCGTCATTTTTTGTGTGAACGTGGATTTAGTGCTGTGACAACACTGCTTACTAAAAATAGAAATCGTTTGCTTATTATCGAACGGGGGCGACTTGCGACTATTCTTGACTAAATTGGAACCTGATATTATCAGACTTATTAAACAGCTGAATCTGATTCATCCTTCACATTAGTTTTTATATATGGATCGATTATTTTAGTTTTATTTTTAATAAAAGATTCTCTGTTTTAATACTATAAAGTTGTGTTTCAATAATCAACCTTATTGAATGTTACCTACTGCGCTCAGGTTTCAAGTTCCCTGGCTATAGTAAAAGTTTCGTTTAGAATTCTCCGTTAATATATATATATAGATCACAATAAATAATTTGAAGTTATAGTGGTTTTTAAATAGGTGAAAAAATGGGGGCGCTAAAAAAATATTTTTTTCTTTTATTCTCAAAGTGGGCGGTTGACAAAAAAAATTTTTGGGAACCAGTGCTCTAAGGCAAAACTGTTTGTACTATCTAATGACAAGAAAGCTGTGGAAGTTGTATATAAAGACATTTTCTAATAAATTAATTGTAGTAAAAATAAAATAAATAGGTAAAAATGTAGTGTACGAATTTAGATATTCCAAAGACAGTAGGAAATCACCATGGTAGAGGGAAAGAGGAATTGTTTTACTTCAAATTTAACGCGTTTGGGTCTCAGGCAGTAATGAGGCGAAAGCTCTATGCAAAGTGGGTGCCGCGCAAGTTCATAATCTAACAAAAACAACGAATTGCTGATTGTCTTTTGTGCTTATTTCACCTCTTTCCAACTCAGCAAATCTCTTTTCAACGGTTGATTTCCCTGGTTCAGAACCAAAATGTGTATTCTCTCAAAAAGCAATGCTTTATGATCCATTCTTTTGTAAACTAACCCAAGTTGCTTCACAAAAATGTTATTTTTTCATTAACAACAAATAGAAATCATATACAGCCACCCTGTGAATTTTGCTACATTAAGAAACTAAAAAAATTTTTTTTTTTCATTGTATGGAATTCATTTTTCTTTTATTCATGTTAAAGCTCATTCAATTTTATTAAATATAGCTTAATTAGTTTTAAAAATAATGGAATTTAAATGCCCGCCTGCCCGTTGATGCATGTGCGGCATCTTACCAAAAAGTTGTTCATTGCTTTTAGAGTTGAGACAGGAATAACCGCAATTGTTGCTCGAATGGATTGCCTTAGTTCATTCAAATTTGTTGGTTTTGCTTTGTAGACTTCCTGTTTGCAATAACCCCACAAGGAAAAGTTAGGTGCAGTAAGGCCAGGCGACCTGGGTGGGTATCCTTATTGGGAAATTTTCGTCGCAATTCTGTCATAACAGGTTGGGCTATGTGAGGAGCTGCACCATCTTGCTGAAACCACACAGAGTTGAAAGAAATTCTCATTCGGCGTAATTCTGGATAGAAAAACTCTCTCAACATGCTCAAGTAACGGTCTCCAGTAACCGTAACGGTGTGACCGTTTTCTTCGAAGAAGTAGGGCCCGACAATGCAGCGTGATGAAACTGCACACCACACTGTGACAAGAAGTGGATGCAATTCCGTCTCATGGAGTATCTGTGGGTTGGAAGCACTTCTTATTCGACAATTTTGTTTATGTTGCCGTTTAAATCGAAATGGGCCTCGTCAGACATGGAAATAAAGTTCAACATGTTTCCATTCTCTTCCACCATTTGAAGCATCTTCTGGCAAAATTCCAAGTGAATCGGCAAGTCTGCAGCGTTCAGTTTGTTGGCCATTTGAATTTTATATGGAAATAAGTCCAAATCTTTGTGCATAATTGACTGTAAGGACTGCCTGCTTACACCCATTTGAGCAGATAAGCTTCTTGTCGAAACACGTGGATTGTTTTGTATGGCAGCAGCTACAGCAGCGATTGTTTCCTCCGTTCGAACTGAAGGGTTTCGATGGTAAGTTCTTCTATTGACTATCCCATGCTCGGCAAAATTGTTTACAAGTCTCATTATAGTCCATCTGCTCGGAGGATTGCCGCCAAACATGCGCTTATACTCTCTTTGAACCGAAACTATGGACTCAAGTGCGTGATAGCGGCGGACAATCCAAATTCTCAAAAAATATATATTTAATTTTTGGGTAGCGGCTTTTATCAGCCACCCTGTAGATGGAAGTAGTAGAGTAGTATAATCTATGTGTCAACCACAGTGAAGCGTGGACGGGTCTCCTAATTATTTATAAAGAATATGACAAATATTGAAAGTTTTATGGACAAAAAATGTTTTTAACTCCCAACAACAAATGTTGTACCACATTAATTCAAACGTTGTGATTCATGCCCATAATGTGCAAGCAAAACTTTCATTGTTGCAACACAAACTTGTGCACGCTGCGAAACGTATGTCCGATGAAATTATATGGCAGCTCAGTCTCAGCAACTAAAACCGAAATAATAACGGCAACAGCAGTAGCAGCTGCACGAGTAGTGACAGGGTAGGCAACGCCATGACAGTTTTATGCGCATTGCACATACTACATGCATATGAAGACTTTATCTAATGCACGCCTGCGCCAATAAATCGCAACAAATGCGAAAACATTAGGCGAACTAGTTGCTAGTTGCAAATTAATTCTGCAACATGCATATGTGGCTGTCCGGGCAGCCAAACAATAGAATGCGAAATTAGTGCAAATCTGCGCTGGAAGGCGAGAAGACAGCGCTGGCGACAGGAGTTGAGGGGGCTATGCGGACGCAACACATATGAATGCGTAATGGAGTTTAATCAGTGGTGAACGACAGCAGTCCGCAATGAAACAATTACAATTGGTGGCTGGTGATTTTGCAACACTGTTCTACTTGTTGTTGCTATTTCTATTGTTGTTGTTAATTATTTCCGTGTTGGTTGCTGTAGTTGTTATTGTTTCTTTTAAAGTTGTTGTTGTTTTTATTGTTGCTGGTCTTTCTTCGGGCGTAGTTGGCCGTGTTCGTTGTTGTTGCTTGCGATTATTAAAGTTGTTGTTATTATTTCCTTGGTTGTTCTTGTTGTTTCCATTGTTATTGTTGTTGTTGGTCTTTTGTGTCGTTGTCGTTAATGTTGTTGCTGTTATTGTTGTTGGTTGTTGTTGCTGTTGCCTTCAGCTGCCACCACTAACCACTGCCATTAGACTAACCAGTCAAAAGTATAATGTGTTGCAAATAGCAGTCGCGTCTGTAGTAGCAACAGTGGCAGTCAAAGCGTGCGAAATGATGGACACCCCAGCGTTGGCAATGTATTAATGTTGTTGCTGTTGTTTGTAGCACAACTCCAGCTATGTAGTTTGCTGACAACTGTGTATTTGTTGACGTTTCACTTGTTGTTGTGGTTGTCGCTGCTGCTGCTGTGGCGACCGCTGCCTGGTGTTGTTAATGTCATTGCTGCCACCACTCAGCTGTCGTTTGCCGTTTACAGGCAACAATGCTGTCACTGTTGTTGTACGCGTATTTATAAATGCGACTAGTTGCCTCGAGTGCGGCGCCGCCACTCACACATTTCTCTTCTGAATGGTAGTGCTGATTGCGGCTGTGTTCTTGCCGTTGTTTGTGTGTTGGTGCCGCTGTTAACGCGGCTGTTGCTGATAGTTATGGTGATGTTGATGCGTATACTTGTTGACAGCTATGAATGTGACAATTTTCATTATTTTTTTTGATTATCGCAGCACTCACACACACACATACACATACACACATACATACACATAAAAACTTTAGTACCGTTTTGTTACTTTGGTCCAATTTTGCTGGCTACACAATATTTATTTATATGAATTCTTTTTTTGCTTTCTCTTTCGTTTCACTTTCTAAGCTTTTAAGCTACAGCTTCCTCGCGCTCTTCCTCCCTTTGCCAACATTCTGACTTTATTAATGTGTCGTCAACAATTTGCTGTGCCACTTTGGTGGAATGGTTGCTGATAAAATTTGTGTCAATGATTTGCCATTAGATGTGAACGCATGCATTATTGATGAGCTGCAAACGCTCACGCACACAGCCACAAACCGCGTCGTTGTTGGCAATCAATGCGCACAAATGTCAGCGCAATTTGCTGTTGACAGTTGTAATAATGCGTTGCAATTTGTTGCTGAAATTGATGGCTAGATTTGCTAGATAACTCGCTATGCATGGGGAGTTATTTAACTTTGATGGTTATAAACCGGGCATTGTTGCTGCATTTATAAATGTGTTGCCGTTATTTACGCGCGCGCACACGCTTACAAAATTACGCGCACACATGCGCCATTTCACTTCATTTCTGTTCCATTCTATGTATGTAAATTTAATAGCTACACTTTCACATGCAATTATATTCGAATTCCCATGCGTTGTTATTTACATGATTCGATCTTTGACAAATTCGATTCTGTGCCTAATTTAGCTTGAATGTGTGCCTACGACCACAACGATATAGAAAATAATAAATGTATGTGTGTATGTGTGGGAATTTGCAAAGCGCAGTGACAATTATTTAAAATGAATTTATGCTGGGCAACATTTCATATAAAAGCGCATTACTCATACGCCATGGCGTACTTGTGTACGAGTATATGCGGAATTATTTGCTCGCCATTAGTGAGAGTTAATGCTATGGTCTGTGATTGATTTAGATTTTGTGTGATTGCCGTGGTCATTTATATTTTGTAAATGGATTAGCTGACATATAGATACATCTATATAAGTACACAAGTATATAAATAATATAGTACATACACATGTGATTTCCAATATAAAGTAACTATAAAGTAAAACTATTGCAATTAATTTTGCATTTGTGTGTTGGTATACGTTATTTATGAAATTTTGTAGCAAAAACGTTACATAATTTGCTATGTTATTAATTTTTATATTTTATCGTAAATATTTGATTTATGGCTATGTAAATAATTGAATAAATTTGGCATTTAAGTACACATGAGCACATGAAAATATATGCCCTTGGGATATAAGTTTGTCAACGGATTTTTAAGGCATGAATTTGATAATGTTGACTATTTTGTTAATGAAAATATTTGTTTTCTAAAAGCGATTATTTTGAATGAAAATATCAAATAATTCACAAAATGTTTTGGGCAACTCAAAAATGACAATGTTAGATATAGCTGACACTTTAAAGGAATTAAAGTTACCTATTGGATATATCGTTCATGAAAATTTGGTATAAAAAGCTCTTTGTGAAGTGTGTGCCGCCCGAGTTTACAATGGACTGATTCAACGACCGAAAATTTGCAAGTATTTTTGGGTTCAAAACTCAAACAAATATGATTTCTTGATGTTTGCTAGAGAATAACTGCAGTCGAAGTAAAAAATGTAAATATATACTGTGTTCTCAGTTTGACAATATAAGTAAATCATTTCCTTAGCTGTTCAAGTAATGTGCTCTAAAACGCTGTGTTTGAAGTGCATTCAGCTATTGTCCCAGCTGTTAACTCCCACATACGAGTATGGTATTTATTTACTTTTGAGTTTTTTAAAATTTTTATTGAAAAGAATTAAATAATATATTATCGTACTAAAAAAAAAAATGATGATAAAAAAAAGTCTTTCATTGACTCACCAATGCCTTTATCTTTGAGCGAATTAACATTAACTGTGAAGGTAAAATCAGTTCCTCTTCCAGTTAGCTTCTCATTCAAATTGAGAACTTTTTTTATCTGAAATAATTTCAAATTTCCTCATGGAGAAGGAAGTTTCATTAAAAAAATAGGATGAATGGTCAGATATTTGTCGCTTTTTAAAGAGTTTTCTTAATTAAAATCAGAGCCAACTTCCAGACGGTATATTTATTTGACAGCAAAGGTCCGAATTAAGAGTTTGGCCACAGGAACGCAGCTCTTTCTGATAAAACCCATCAAAAACATGGCAAGAGTTTCATGACCCTGAATTCGGGCTGACCACCGTTTTGCTCACTGTGATTGAACCACTACTGTTTTCATTTGGCTTTGTCGTAAGTGACACACTTATCATCACCAATAACAACCGGCTTCAGAATTTGATAGAGTATGTTGCGATTGAGCAAGGATTCGTAAATTAAAACTCGGTCTATGAGGTTTTTTTTATCAGAGTTGCGTAAAAGGAGGGGACAATTGACAAACTATTTTGTTTAGGTTAAACCAAATGACTTCTTCTTCTTCTTTACTGGCGTAGACACCGCTTACGCGATTATAGCCGAGTCAACAACAGCGCGCCAGTCGTTTCTTCTCTTCGCTACTTGGCGCCAATTGGATATTCCAAGCGAGGCCAGGTCCTTCTCCACTTGGTCCTTCCAACGGAGTGGAGGTCTTCCTCTTCCTCTGCTTCCCGCGGCGGGTACTGCGTCGAATACTTTCAGAGCTGGAGTGTTTTCATCCATCCGGACAACATGACCTAGCCAGCGTAGCCGCTGTCTTTTAGTGCGCTGAACTATGTAAATGTCGTCGTATATCTCGTACAGCTCATCGTTCCATCGAATGTGATATTCGCCGTGGCCAACGCGCAAAGGACCATAAATCTTTCGCAGAATCTTTCTCTCGAAAACTCGCAACGTCGACTCATCCGTTGTTGACATCGTCCAAGCCTCTGTACCATATAGCAGGACGCGAGTTTTGAGTGACTTATAGAGTTTGGTTTTTGTTTGTCGAGAGAGGACTTTGCTTCTCAATTGCCTACTTAGTCCGAAGTAGCACCTGTTGGCAAGAGTTATCCTGCGTTGGATTTCCAGGCTGACATTGTTGGTGGTGTTTACGCTGGTTCCAAGATAGACGAAATTATCTACAACTTCAAAGTTATGACTGTCAACAGTGACGTGAGTGCCAAGTCGCGAGTGCGACGACTGTTTGTTTGATGACAGGAGATATTTCGTCTTGCCCTCGTTCACTGCCAGACCCATTTCTTTTGCTTCCTTGTCCAGTCTGGAGAAAGCAGAACTAACGGCGCGGGTGTTGAGGCCGATGATATCAATATCATCGGCATACGCCCCGCAGTTGTACACTCTTATAGAAGATTTGGGACCTTCTCTGTTGAGTTCTGCAGCTCGGACTATTTTCTCCAGAAGCAGGTTGAAAAAGTCGCACGATAAGGAATCGCCTTGTCTGAAACCTCGTTTGGTATCGAACGGCTCGGAGAGGTCCTTCCCGATTCTGACGGAGCTTTTCGTGTTGCTCAACGTCAGCTTGCACAGCCGTATTAGTTTTGCGGGGATACCAAATTCAGACATCGCGGCATAAAGGCAGCTCCTTTTCGTGCTGTCGAGAGCAGCTTTGAAATCGACGAAGAAGTGGTGTGTGTCGATTCTCCTTTCACGGGTCTTTTCCAAGATTTGGCGCATCGTGAATATCTGGTCGGTTGTTGATTTACCAGGTATAAAGCCACACTGATAAGGTCCAATCAGTTTGTTGACGGTGGGCTTTAATCTTTCACACAATACGCTCGACAGATCCTTATATGCGATGTTGAGGAGGCTAATCCCACGGTAGTTGGCGCAGATTGTGGGGTCTCCTTTTTTGTGGATTGGGCATAGCACACTTAAATTCCAATCGTTGGGCATACTTTCGTCCGACCATATTTTGCAAAGAAGCTGATGCATGCACCTTATCAGCTCTTCGCCGCCGTGTTTGAATAGCTCGGCCGGCAATCCATCGGCCCCAGCCGCTTTGTTGTTTTTCAGGCTATTCGAACTTCTTCATGGTCGGGCAATGGAACGTCTGCTCCATCGTCATCGATTGGGGTATCGGGTTCGCTTTCTCCTGGTGTTTGGCGCTCACTGCCATTCAGCAGGCTGGAGAAGTGTTCCCTCCATAATTTAAGTATGCTTTGGGCATCGGTGGCTAGATCACCTTGGGGGGTTCTACAAGAGTATGCTCCGGTCTTGAAACCTTCTGTAAGCCGCCGCATCTTTTCGTAGAATTTTCGAGCATTACCCCTGTCGGCCAGCTTATCAAGCTCTTCGTACTCACGCATTTCGGCCTCTTTCTTTTTCTGTCTACAAATGCGTCTCGCTTCCCTCTTCAACTCTCGGTATCTATCCCATCCCGCACGTGTTGTGGTCGATCGTAACGTTGCGAGGTAGGCAGCCTGTTTTCTCTCCGCTGCGACACGGCACTCCTCGTCGTACCAGCTGTTCTTTTGCACTTTCCGAAAACCAATGGTTTCGGTTGCAGCTGTACGTAAGGAGTTTGAAATGCCGTCCCACAGTTCCCTTATACCGAGTTGTTGCCGAGTGCTCTCAGAAAGCAGGAGTGCAAGCCGAGTAGAAAAACGCTCGGCTGTCTGTTGTGATTGCAGCTTCTCGACGTCGAACCATCCTTGTGTTTGTTGGCGTGCGTTTTTTGCTGCACAGAGGCGGGTGCGAATTTTGGCTGCAACAATATAGTGGTCCGAGTCGATGTTAGGACCTCGGAGCGCACGCACATCTAAAACACTGGAGACGTGTCTTCCGTCTATCACAACATGATCGATCTGGTTGGTGGTTTTTCGATCAGGAGACAGCCAGGTAGCTTGATGTATCTTCTTATGCTAGAATCTAGTACTACAGATAACCATATTTCGGGCCCCGGCGAAGTCGATCAGCCTCAGCCCATTTGGGGATGTTTCCTCGTGGAGGCTGAATTTACCGACCGTAGTGCCAAAGATACCTTCTTTGCCCACCCTGGGCAGCATTGAAGTTGCCAAGTACGATTTTGACATCGTGGTGGGGGCATCTCTCATAAGTGCGCTCCAAGCACTCATAAAAGGCATCTTTGGTCACATCGTCCTTCTCTTCCGTCGGGGCGTGGGCACAAATCAGCGATATGTTGAAGAACCTCGCTTTGATGCGGATTGTGGCTAGACGTTCATTCTCCGGGGTGAATGATAGTACTCGGCGACGGAGTCTCTCTCCCACCACGAATCCAACACCAAACTTGCGCTCCTTTATATGGCCACTGTAGTAAATGTTACAAGGACCTACTCGTCTCTGTCCTTGTCCCGTCCATCGCATTTCTTGGACGGCGGTGATGTCAGCCTTTATCTTTACGAGGACATCTACCAGCTGGGCAGCGGCACCTTCCCAATTAAGGGACCGGACATTCCAGGTGCATGCCCTCAAATCATAGTCCTTATTTCGTTTGCCATGGTCGTTATCAAAAGGGGGGGCTCTCATCCGAGGCTGTTTATGATTTTTCATTGGGGGTGTTTTTTTACGTGGCGGGTCCCAAACCCAGCGCACAACCCTATGCAGGGGTGTTTCGCCTTCTCACTTTAGCTCGCCTTCAAACGGATGTTCTTAGGCTACCCAGATACTTGGTCAAAGACCGGAAGTCGTGAGCTGCTTGAGTCATATGTAAAAGAATCGTTTCTGGCCACTCCCAAGTGAATGGCGATCAGAAAACTTTCCTCACTTGCGTGAACTTCTACACATGACTCCATCCTCCAAACCAAATGACTTACCCTTAACAAAATTAAACAATCTCCGAGCAGCTTGCATCCACATGTTAATAATATATTTAGGTCGTAGATATATGACCACAATAGAAGAAAGGCGAATAAAGTGGAATGAAAAAAGTCAAAAAGTAGCCGAAATTGTGGCGAACCCTCGTGTGTTAATCAAAAGCAGAATTCTGAAGCCAAGACCACCCACAATGTTCTTGTGATTTGTCTTATAAAGAAAAATTTTTTTTTGTCTGAATAAACGATTCTTACGAATAAAACATTTCTACATCTAAATTATAAACATTAACAGATTATGAGACGTAAGGAAAGGCGTAACAGAGATACGTAACCAATCAAACGTTTAGCAAAAAAAAAAAAAAATTTACGCGGCTAAATCCGTTTCAATGGCTACTTCTGGGCTGTTTTCCATTGATAAACTCGATGACACAAATTATTCGTCGTGGTCAGTCCACATGAAAAGTGTTCTTATTCATGCCAATTTATAGGGAATCGTATCTAGTAAGCATGTGAAGAACGAAAATACAACGCTAGAAGAATCAGCCGCGTTCGACGCAAAAGATGAGAAGGCGCTTGCGAGCATTACGCTTTGTGTCAAGCCATCGCAGTTAAATCATATTAGGCATTGCACTATTTTATTAGAGGCCTGGAGGAAATTACAAGAGATCAACCAGCCAAGTGAACCAGCTCGTAAAATTACGTTTTTCAAGAAAATTCTGTATCTTAGTTTGTCTGAGGGCGAAAATGTTTCGGGGCACATAAAGCAGTTCTCTGAGATCATTGAGAAAATGGCTGAGATTGGTATAGTAGTACCAGAGGAAATGTTAGTCATTATTCTGCTATCAAGTTTACCGCAGTCATATGAAAATTTCGTGGTTGCGATAGAAACACGTGATAATATACCATTATCAAATGCGTTGAAAATGACATTACTTGAAGAAGGTGAACGTCGTCAGGAGAAGGATGCAGATGTTGAAAATATCGAGAATCAACAGGCGTTTTCGGCAAGGACGAACTTCAGGAAAAATGTAAGTGCGCACAAAAATCTTAACAGAAATATTCGTAAAGGATATGCTTCAAATTCGGTAACGAAGCAATATAACGTTAAATGCTATAATTGTGGGAATAGAGGTCATCTGGCTGCACAATGTAAAGCATCTAGGCGGCAAACTCAGAATGCTATTGGAAGTGTACTCGCAGCATCTGGTGTACAAGAATTTAACCGTTCGACATGGTGCGTGGACAGTGGAGCGACATCACATATGTGTTGTGAGCGCAGCTTGTTTCATACGTTTCAGAATCATACTGAAAAGCGGGAGTTCACCCGCTAAGAACATTATATCGAAGCGCAAGGTATTGGGACTGTGATCCTACGATCAGGTAACGAAGATGTTATCATGAGTAAAGTTCTGTACGCCCCAAGATCTACAATCAAATTTTATATCTGTTGGAAAGGCTTCGAGCATAGAGTGTACAATTTCGTTTAATAAGAAATTTTGCGTTACAAAAATGCTGCAGGTAAAAATTTACTGAAGGCGTACAAACGCAATAATTTGTTCATTTTTGGAAAAGCACCGAATTCATGTTTTTATTCTAATGCTAATGAGGAAATTTGAAATGGCATAACAGGTATGGTCATTTGAATTTTAAAAGTCTACATGAATTATCTAATAGAGAGTTAGTACATGGTATGAAAGCTATTAATACTTCACAATGCAATGAATGGATTACGTGCATGAAAAGCAAAATATGTACGAAACCATTTCCAAGTATGTCCAACTCAGTATCAAAAGATCTTCTTGAGTTAATCCATACGGACGTTTGCGGTCCAATTAATAAAACATCAATTGGTGGTTCAAAATATTTTCTAACCTTTATCAATGACAAATCCCTCGACACATTCGTATATTTCCTTAAAACTAAGGGGGAAGTTTTACTTAAATTTAAAAACTTTAAAGCTATGGTGGAATGCCAAACTGGGAAAAGAATAAAAACTATTCGCAGCGACAATGGGCGTGAATTTTTAAATAAAGATTTCGACAATTACTTAAATATGTACGGTTCAAAACGTGAACTTACTGTACCATATACACCTCAACAAAATGGTGTAGCTGAGCGCGCAAATCGCACTTTAGTTGAAATGGCGCGATGTATGTTAGTTCATGCAGGAATGGATGAACGTTTTTGGGCAGAGGCAATTTCTACCGCTGTATTTCTACGCAATAGATCGCCCAAAAAAGATTCTAGTAAATAAAACTCCTTACGAAGCTTGGTTAGGAAGAAAACCAATGGTTCATTTTCTAAAAACTTTTGGATCATTAGCTATTGCTCTAAATAAGAAAGAAATTTATAAGTTTCGATCTAAAGGTAAAGAATATATTATAGTTGGATATGCAGAAAAGGCTAAGGCATATCGTTTATATGACCCAATAACACGCAAATTCATCATAAGTAGAGATGTTATATTCATTGAAAAGTCTCAGTAATTTAATGAAGTCAGTGATAAGGTAGACGTGAGCGAATTAATACTCAAAACAAATAACGACAAAGCAGTAACTGACACAGAGTGCATAGAGAATCTCGCAGGAGGAGGAGAGAAAGCAGATACCAGCAATATTCCGATAGCAAAAGATGATAAAGTTGAAATAGATCCTATTAATATGATAAATAATGAGAAATCTAATACAAGAGGAAGAGGAAGACCAAAAATAATCCGAACTGGCAGGGTTGGTCGCCCTAAAAAGCAACATAATATATTGAATTCAATACATAACAGCATAAAGATACCTGAAACTGTTGGAGAAGCATTACTCAGCGAATATTCTGCAGAATGGAAAAAAGCCATGCAAGTTGAATATGATGCGTTGATAGACAATAACACATGGACGCTGGAAGAATTACCTTCATGTCAAAAAGTTGTCGGATGTAAATGGCTTTTTTCTGTGAAGCGAGATGTTATTGGTAATATTGAACGTTTTAAGGCAATGCTAGTAGCAAAGGGTTGTAGTCAGCAATACGGTATAAATTACAAAGAAACTTTTTCACCAGTGGTACGCTACGAAACTCTTAGAATAATAATTGCATTAGCAGTAGAACACCAAATGCATTTACATCAAATGGACGTTGCAACAGCTTATTTAAATGGGGAACTTCATGACACAGTTTACATGAAACAACCAGAGTATTTTGTAGATAAAATTTTTCCAGATCGTGTTCTTAAACTTCACAAGTCGTTATACAATCAGGAAGAGAATGCAATTTAAAACTCGATTTCATTTTGAAGAAAATTGGTTTTTCGTCATGTCCAAGTGAACCTTGCGTTTACACGAAACATTCAAATGGGTGTTTTAATATAATTGCTGTTTATGTTGATGACATTATGCTTGCTTCAACCAATAAAGCAGATTTAATTGAAATCAAGAAGAAAATTGGAAATGAATTTAAAGTAATTGATAAAGGACCACTAAACCATTTTTTAGGAATGACATTTCAGCGCGAAGGGGAAACTGGACCAATTACAGTCAGCCAATCTAATTATATCAATGAACTTTTAAAGCAATATGGTATGATTAATTGTAGGCCAGTTGTAACTCCACTTGAACCTAAATTTCAAGTTAAATGCAACAACGAAAATTGCAAGAAAGTTGATCAAACGAAATATCAGTCACTTATTGGTTCGCTTATGTATTTAGCAATTTTAACGAGACCCGACATTTTACACGCTGGAGCCAAACATGTATTACGATATTTAAATAAAACTAGTGATTATAAATTGCATTATTTAAAAACAGGAAAGTCGATTGACTATGCAGATGCTGATTGGGGTAGCGACGCTACGACAGAAAGTCTTATACGGGATATGCTTTCTTTTTGGCAGGTAGCGTATTCTCTTGGCAATCTAAGAAACAAAACACAGCTGCACTCAGTGGTACAGAAGCGGAGTACATGGCGATGTCCGCAGCAGCAAAAGAAGCTACATATATAAGACAAATTATGCAAGAAATCGGAATTGATCCAATGAATAATCCTATAAAAATCAGCGGCGATAATTTGGGGGCACAACATTTAATTAAGAATCATTTATATCACTCCCGCAGCAAGCATATTGATATAAAATATCATCATATACGCGAAGTTTTAAATAGTAGACAAATTTCAATTTATTACGTTCCTACAAATGAGATGGTTGCCGATATACCAAAGAAAAACTTAGAAAAATGTTATCATCATAAATTTGTTAAACTTTTGGGATTAGAATAATACATATACATATTTTGGTTGTTACTAACACAAAAGTAGTACTAGTTATATAACAACTGATCATCATCAAGAAAAATGCTTAAATTTTTAGAAAAATTTATTATGGAATGACGAAAAAAAGTTAATAGGATAGGACCAGATAACAGAATATTTCTCTATCATCAATCTAAGCCTAAGGTCATTTGGAAAATACTAAACATTGCAGGCGGAAATATTAAGATTTGTAGTAAGCTCCATTAGAACTAATGGAAAAATGGACAAATTTCAATACTGTAGTGTGCGTTTGATTCTAGTGCAATCAAATATATATAAGATAGTGCAATCAAAGATATATAAAAAATGCTTTGAAGCTAGTTGAGGCTTGTTTTCTGAATTGGTCAGCCTAAAGTCCTGACTTGAGTCCAATTGAAAACCTATGAAATGAGTTCAAGGTAGAAACTGCAAAGGTTAATTATAAAAATAACATTAACAAGTAGGAAAGTCTAAGTTCAGGTGCAACCGAATATTTTATACTCTTGCAACTTGCAACAATTAAAGCAAGGGAAATATCTTAAGCTGTAGAATGTCAACCATAGATACATAGACTCTATATAATTCAACCACTGACCGACAATTTCGAAAACCATTATATGTAGTTTACGATAGTTGGGTTAGTATCGATCCGATATTATTTATTAACTCACATACAATCGCAAACTCTGTCGGATGTTCGAATACCCGGGTAATGGTTATAAGGAGGCTCGATCAAACTTTTGCTCAAATTTGTCCATTTTTGTTACGAAGATACACTGTTATGATTAAACACGCTCTTTTAATTGCATTGAGATAACTCAAATATTGGCTTCTATATCCAGAATAAAGTCACCTGGAAGTTCGAAAATCTTTATTATGAATTTCAATTATACATACATAGTATATAAATCACACTGTACAATTATATATGAACTTCACACATTGATCGATATTTTCGGTCAAAAGTCAACTATCGATACTGAGGTCGACCACATATTCGGTACGTGGGCTCTTGAACAGTTTTGGTTGGATTTTAAAAATTTTGTTGGCAAAAGGTGCCCTACTTTGAGGAAATTGTTACTACAAAATTTTTTTCCGTTATATTATTTTACCCTGAACATGGTATATTAAGTTTGTTACGAAGTTTGTAACACCCATTTACATACATATAAATACCCCATACATATAAATAATCATCATGTTGAGCTGAGTTGATTTAGCTAAGTCCATCTGTCTGTCTCCGTCTCTCTGTTCGTCTCTCTGTCTGTATATATACGATCTAGTCCTTCAGTTTTTAAGATATCGTTTTGAAATTTTGCAAGAATCTGCTCATTTGTCGGAACTGGTTATATCGGACCTCCATAACATATACCTGCCATACAAACCGGACGACCGGAATCAAGGGCTTGTATGGAAAACTTTCGCATTTGACGAGGTATCTTCACGATATTTCACAAAAAGGGTGGGCCATATAAAATTCTAAATTTAAAAGGTCAAAAAAAAAAAAAAAAACAACTTCATATTTTTCAAAGGTCTAACATTTATTTAAAATGTTGTTTTATGAGATTTATTTGTAGCTGAGTTTATAGTAGCTTATTCGATCCACCCAATTTTGGAGTACTTTCTCGATGGTTTCAGGCCTTATGACAGCTACAGAAGCTTGAATCTCGTACTTTAGATCTTGAATTGTTTCTGGATGGTTGGCGTAACATTTATCTTTAACAGCTCCCCACAGAAAATAGTCTAACGGAGTGAAATCGCAGCTTCTGGGAGGCCAATTCACATCACCTCTTTTGCTGATTATGCCATTTTCGAAGATAGGGCGTAAAAGATTGAGTGTAGCGTTTGCTGTATGGCACGTAGCGTCATCCTGTGCCCCAAATGCGACAATTCTGCTTGTTAACGTAACCATCGAGGTGGAAATGAGCCTCGTCCGAAAAGATGATTTTTCGGTAAAACTGACCATCCTCGGTTTTTTTTTTTTCAATATATTCCAGTTTTTTTCTAGTGAATAGCGACCTATTTCGTAAATTTTAGACTTTTTTCTGAATATCTGTCACTTTCCGAATGGTATTTGACGTTTCCAATGTGGAAATATAGATAATTCAAATTTAAAGCGTTAGATGGCCCACCCGTTAGATTACTGCTTAAGGTAATATCATAATCTCCGAAAGAATTGTTCAGATCGGTAATAGCATATAGCTTCCATACAAACTGAACACATAGTTACTAAAAGAAATGGTCCTGTGAAGGGTATATTAGCTTCGGTGCAGCCGAAGTTAAAGTTTTTTCTTCTTGTTAACTTGTGTACTGGAAAGTGAAATAATCAAATGGAATTTTTGTTTTATATGAAAAGTATAGGTGGTTGTAGTTTGATTTTACTGTAACATAAAAATGTTACAAAAATGATACGTACTAAATTTTGTTGAAATCGGTTTGGCAGGTCTCGAGATATGGCACTACACCTTAAAGTGGCGGTGCCCAAGTTTCAAACCAGCTCTCAGAAAGCCTTCTCATATCACCTCGGAGGTAAAATTTAATGTCTCTGGCATAATTAGTTATGGATTTATTAAGCTTTAAGTAGTTTTGATGATGACATTTTATATGTTTTCGGCTACTGACGATTTGTGCTCGTGGCAGTGGCCCAGTTACGCCCGTCTACAAACTTGGAATGTTTTTGTACTAAGGAATCTGCATACCAAGTTTCACCAAGATATCTCAATTTTCACACAAGTTACAGCGTGCGCTGACAGGCAGACAGTCACCCGCATTTCAACTTTCCTCGTCACACTGATCATATATAATATATAACTCTATATCTATCTCGATTAGTTTCAGGTGATACGTACAACACTTAGGTGAATACTATAAAGCTCTGTAGCAACTGATTGCAAAAGTATAAACACGCCTAAGCACCTACCAAAATCTAGGTGTCAAAATCTGGTAAAAGTATTGGTCACAAGACAGTCGTCAAAAATAAAGGCTACAACACATAATATTAACAAAGAAATGCTAGTATGGAACAAAGTTGATAAAAATATAATTTGAACTAATTGTCTCTATTTTATAGGTTTTACTATTTAAGTGTCCAGCTCGTTACTGATGATTTTTTTAACAATGAATTGTAACTTTAGTTTGATTGTTATAGAAAACGAGGAATAAAACGTTAAAAAAGGCAAAACGTGTTTTATGTAAAAACAGTTACGATACTTTAACACCAAAAAAAACTATACGAAATGTGCCATATATGTACGTGTATGTATGTATATGTTCGTGGTTGCATTTAAAAAGTCTGTTTGTATTTACCGAACTAGTTCCTCTGTCTTTGAGGTATCAATTGGATTTGCACACGTCCTTTGCCTTCTAAGAAGGTGCTCATTTGTTGTAATCGCCGATATACGACAGCTACTATATATGTCATTGAAACTTATCGATCATATTAAGGTTCTTAAATGAAAGTTGCTTTTATTTGAGCATTAATCTTACCGGTTATCATAAAGTATTATTGATGATATGATCCAAGAAATTTCCCAGAAATTGCAAATAAAACACGAAATATTTAATTATTCATCAATATTTTCTCGTCGTCCTCAAAGTAATCCCTACACTTTTCTTAAGCACTTGGGATGGTCTTTAGTTCCATCAGCGAAATTTTTTTTATCTCCGCGATCGACTGAAAACGGGTTCCATTCCGATGATTGTTGAATTGTTTGCATGTCAAACTCATAAACCTATACCTCATTAGCAGTTATAATGCTCTTTATGAATGTGGAATCAAAATTTTGACGTCCAAAAGAGACCGGGATGAATCGAGCAAGAACGCGGTCCATACCCATAATACCCACCAAAATCATCTGAAAGGACTCGCGCGACTAATGTTTCAGTACTCAATTGTACTGAGTAATATTAAACGTAATAAATCGAATTTCCTTTTGTTGTTAAAACTTTTATTAATTATGTTCTTAAAACTGATTTACAATTTTTGTATTCAAATTATGTTCTTAAAACTGATTTACAATTTTAGCACTCAACTGTACTGAATAAAAATGAAATAGAATGAATCGAACTTCCTTTCTTGTTATATCTTTTACTAGATGTCTTCTCGAGGCTGGTTTACGAAAAAAAAGAGTATCATCCCAAAAGTGGGCAAGTTCAGAAAGCGCTGTGTGGATTGTAGGATATGTTTAATATGTATGTTTATTATTCTATTAATAGTGTGTTTACAATACATTTATTTGGGTACGGAATGTAACTCCTCCCGTCTTAGATTCGAGATTCTCCTGGATCTCGTAATAGCTTAACGTCTAAATTGTCTCAGTATGTGCTTATAGTAAGTAATTTAATAACAAAAAATATTCTTATATATATGATATATTATTAGGGTGCGGAACATTACTCCTCCCCTCTTAGCTTCGTATGTAATTTCATATTACTAAAAAATATTCGTATGCATGTATATATATTCCAAATTTAATTTTTTTTTTTTTTTTTTGACTTTGCAATAGTTGTCCTAAACTACTAACGTATAGCTTATGTTATAATATAGATGACATTGTAATATAGATAAAGATTCAAGTTCAAAATAAAGTTCAGTCCTGTCGGTGTTAGTTATTGTCAGTAAAATAGTTTGTAGAAGAGTCTGCAAATTTAAGTGGTCTTTTAATGTTCGACTCGTGAATGTTATCTAATTTGAGTTTTCTAAACTTAGGTTGTGTCTTTGTGTCGTACATTAGCATAACTTTTTACAAAACCTATTTTCCTGTTTTCAATATAGTCTTCTCTTTTTGTATTAAGTTTATTGTTCCTTGCTTCCTTCTGTAATTTAATTCGCTGTTTTATTAAGTCTTTATTCGCATTATTATAATGGACATTATGGGGCGTATTTTTGATGGTGGAGTGAAAAGTGTGGTTATATAATTGAATTACCTTCGATATTTGTTCCTTGATAGGGAGTTTCTCTTCTAAATTTTGTGTTCTGATCTTTTCTGTAATTGTATTATTGAGACGTTCTACATCTGAGTTACCTGTGTGACTGTTAGGCTTAGTGAAATGTGTTTGAATTTCTTGTTCTTTGCAGAATTGCTTAACATTTGTATTATTAAAATCATTATCAAAAACAAATTTATTTATTTTTCCAGAAAGAGATAAATATAAAAGCAATTTTTCTACCAAGGTTACACTGTTTCTGTCCTCTAAGTAGAAGCTGACTGCGTGTTTAGAAAATTTATCTAAAAACATTATAAAAGCTTGTTTAGAATTAATATATGTATCTATATGAACGATTTCGTGTATGGTTGATGGTGTTTCTGTTGTACGAAATTTTTTCCTGATTGGGTTACGGTCATATTTTGCCGCGCTACATCTTTCACAATTATTAATTACTTTATGTATTATATAAAGTAAATTTGGAAAATATATTACGTGTTTCAGACTTTGATAGCTTGCTATGATGCCAGCGTGACTAGATTCTTTGGTATGGTAGAGTGCAATTTGTTTAATTGCATGTTCCTCGTTTTCCATGTCTTTTGCAAAATAAGAGCATTTTATAAATTTAGTACTACAATTATTTCCATATAATTCAATCAACTTAAGTTGGACCTTATTATATAAAAAATCGCTTAATTCTGAATAAATGGCAGTTTTCCTGTTTATAGTATGTCTTCGGACTATATCGGCAATATTAAAAGGTATGTCATTTTTTTCAATATAAATACGTTTGTTGCCTAAAATATGCTCAAATTCCTTTGTTTTTTGTTCAACTAGAATTATTTGTGATTTAAATCTGTTAACAATAGTTTCCAAAATTGGAATATGATCATTAGCGTTTTCTTCTTGAGAGTGAACAGTGGCCATTGTGGAAAATAAATCATTTTGTTCGTTTATAGCATTTATTTCATTTTTGCAAGCATCTATTCTGCTGAGAAAATCTGCGATTTTGTTATCTCTTCCATTGATATAATCTATTTTGGCGTCATATTCACCTAATTGTATTAACCAACGTTGCAACCGAGGATTAATATCTTTACCATTGTATTTAGCTTGGAGCCACTTAAGTGGTTGATGATCACTTTGAAGATCGAATTCCCTACCAAACAAATATGGTCTAAAATATTGTGTCGCCCAAACGATAGCTAAAAATTCCTTTTCAATAGCTGAATAGTTTATTTCATGGTCATTGAGCGTTCTAGAAGCATAACAAATAGGGTGCCCATCTCGGGATAGTACAGCACCTAATGCAAAATTACTTGCGTCCGTTGTCAGCTTGAATCGCTTGTTAAAATTTGGATAATGTAGAACTGGGTACTTTGTTATTAATTCTTTTAATTTTTCGAAAGATGTGATATAGTTTGCGTCATTTAGATTGATTTTGTTATCTTTTTTTAGATAATAAACCATCGGATAAGCACCTTTGGCGTAATCTCGAATAAATTTCCGATAGTAACCTGTTGCTCCTAAAAATGATTTAATTTTTTTTTCAGTGGTTGGCAATTTAAGTTTTTGTATTACTTCTACTTTTTTATCGTTAGGAGTTATTCCTTGAGAAGTAAGAGTATGACCCAAAAATTGTGTTTGTTTACTCAAAAAATTACATTTATTAACTTGGATCTTCAAGCCTGCCTTTAATAAAGTATTAAATATGATTCTTATACTGTTTAAGTGCTCTTCTAAAGATGTGCTAAAGATAAGTATATCGTCCAGATATACCACACATATTTTATTAATATGTTCTTTCAAAACTGAGTTCATCAGCCTTTGGAAAGTGGCTGGAGCGTTTTTAAGCCCAAACGGCATTCTAACAAATTCAAAATGACCATGAGGGATACTGAATGCTGTTTTCTTTCGATCCTCTGTTTTGACCATAATTTGGTGAAACCCTTTAGCGAGATCTATCGTAGTAAAATATTGTGCCCTTCCCAGTTTATCAAGGATAGAATCAATGTTAGGTATGGGAAACTTATCACTTATAGTGTTTGCATTGAGTTTTCGATAATCAATTACAATTCTCCATTTTTTTTTGGGAAGAATTGTCGACTTTTTTGGGTACGATCCATAGAGGACTATTATAGGGAGATGAAGATTCTGTAATTATTCCCTGCTCAAGCATATCTTTTATTTGACGTGATATTTCTTCCTCATGAATTATGGGGTATCTATAAATTTTTGAGTAAATTGGATTGTTTGTTGTTGTAACTATTTGGTGTTGAAAATTGTGAGCATATGTAAGACTATCACCTTCTTTGTAAAATAATGATTCATATTTTGTTATTAATTTTTTTATTCCTGCCCTTTCTTCACTATTTAGATGTGAGAAGTCTAAATTTTCAATAGCTGTTCTATTTATATGTGATAAATGACATATATTTACATCAAAAGGATATTTTTCAAAAAACAATTTTCTTTTGCCTATTTCTATATAATCGTCATCATTGTTAATGGTTGCTTTGAAGGCTTTCAAAATGTTTCTGCCAATGATCGCGTTGTAATTTTTGTTTTTCAAGTTGACCACTTTCCAAGATATAGTGCCGAATGATGGAAACTCTTTCGGAAAAGGTGTAATTATTTTATCTGTAATTTTATCTCTTCCATTTATTGTAGAAAAGTAAATTGGGGATTTGAGACTTTCTAATTCAAAGTTGTTAAGAGTATTCGGGCCTATTACACTAATGGTGGCTCCCGAGTCTATAAGACACCTAATTTTTTGGTTATCTATGGTTAATGTAATTATTGGTAATCTTGATTCCGAGGCTCTTCGTGAAAATTTATGCTTTCATTTGTTCCGTCATTTTTATATTGATCTTCAATATTTTGAATCTCCATTCGTTCAGTCGGGTCAATAGACATATAGGACATTTTTGTTTGAGTTGAATTTTGCGAATTATACTGTTTTGCGTTGGTCGACTTATTATCATTAGATTTGTGATAATTATTATCCGTTCTGTAACTATTTCTGTTAAATTTGTAATTGTTGCTACTCGAGCAGTGGTACTTCTGGTTACTATTGTTGTTGTAGTTGTTATTTTGAGTCTTATTATTCGAACTGTATTGGGGTTTACTTGTGGTCTTACGGTGGCCAAAAGCAATTGTATTACAGGGTAGGCCATTTAAAGTTGACCCATCTGGCAACGCTGTAACTTTTAACAGCGCTGACAAATCGGCTAATGTCATACCGCGTTAGAAGCGTCATTCGAAGACAATTTATACCATGGAACAGTACACTCCAAAAGAACGCGCTGAAATTGTTCAGCTTTATATTCAAAATAACTTTTCAATTGTGTTAACTCAACGTGCGTTTCGCAAAAAAAATAAAGTGAAAAGTGCTCCAGTTAAGAACACAATTAAGTCTTTATACGCAAAATTTGTGAACACCGGTAATCTCAGTAATGCCAGTCATGCATCCAGACAACGCACAAGACGTTCTGATGAAAATATCGAAGCTGTACGAGCCAGTATTGAGGAGACTCCATCGACATCGAGTTATCGCCGCTCTCAGGAATTAGACATCTCTCGCACCACTCTCCGACGCATAATTCATAAAGATTTGAAGATGTTTCCATATAAAATTCAAATGGCACAAAAACTAAACCCAGCTGATTATCCGCGACGTCTTAATTTTGGCAAATGGGCCATCGAAATGGTTGAAAACGAACTTGACTTTTGGCGAAAACTCATCATGTCAGACGAGGCACATTTCTCGTTGAATGGAGGCGTAAACAAGCAAAATTGCCGATTTTATGCCACCGAAAATCCTCAATTAATTGAAGAACAGCCTCTTTATGATCCAAGAAATTTCCCAGAAATTGCAAATAAAACACGAAATATTTAATTATTCATCAATATTTTCTCGTCGTCCTCAAAGTAATCCCTACACTTTTCTTAAGCACTTGGGATGGTCTTTAGTTCCATCAGCGAAATTTTTTTTATCTCCGCGATCGACTGAAAACGGGTTCCATTCCGATGATTGTTGAATTGTTTGCATGTCAAACTCATAAACCTATACCTCATTAGCAGTTATAATGCTCTTTATGAATGTGGAATCAAAATTTTGACGTCCAAAAGAGACCGGGATGAATCGAGCAAGAACGCGGTCCATACCCATAATACCCACCAAAATCATCTGAAAGGACTCGCGCGACTAATGTTTCAGTACTCAATTGTACTGAGTAATATTAAACGTAATAAATCGAATTTCCTTTTGTTGTTAAAACTTTTATTAATTATGTTCTTAAAACTGATTTACAATTTTTGTATTCAAATTATGTTCTTAAAACTGATTTACAATTTTAGCACTCAACTGTACTGAATAAAAATGAAATAGAATGAATCAAACTTCCTTTCTTGTTATATCTTTTACTAGATGTCTTCTCGAGGCTGGTTTACGAAAAAAAAGAGTATCATCCCAAAAGTGGGCAAGTTCAGAAAGCGCTGTGTGGATTGCAGGATATGTTTAATATGTATAGGAATGAATAGGAAAGTGTGGATATGGAAATTGGGTTATGTTTAATATGTATGTTTATTATTCTATTAATAGTGTGTTTACAATACATTTATTTGGGTACGGAATGTAACTCGCGCGGTCTCTCACTATCTTTCTAACACTGTCCTGACGATTTTTAACCATATTAAGATATTAAAAAACGTGAAGCTTAATTTTTTCATCAGTTGAATAGGTCGAAGGTCGTCCAGAAGAAGGCAAGTCTCCTGACCGTCTACTAGTTTAAAACTTGCGTTTTTCATGCAACTAACTCACCGTAATCCCTTCCCAACACTCGTAACGATTCCGCCCGCGAAATTTGGTTAGAAATACAAATTTTCGATATTTTTAAGCATTTTATTACTTTTTATATTTCTCATAAAATCGGCAAACTTGTTACTGAAAATATAAAATTTCCATGTGTGTAGATGTGTATATTATTTTATATGTTTGTACTTGCATTATGTGTAATATATAACTAAATAGGGTATGAATTGAAAATACTTTCACCTTGCAGGAAGCCGTAAAACATTTGCTTGCTTAAGACTATTCCCGCAATTCAGATTAATTCTTAAATGCCAAGTCAGCAGGCGGCACTAAGTGCACCCACACGCCCACACTCGCATATGCACGCTTAATACCGTTAGAGAAACGAGCAAGATTTTAAGCGTTAGCGCTTGTGCCTAATTGGCAATCACTGCTAGCAAATATGCGTGAGTTCTTGTAAGCAACTGCATGCGTGTGCGGGTGTGTTCGCTTTTTATAGGCGGTCATTAGTGTGTGAGTGCATGTGCGGAAAGCTTCAGCTTTCAGCTCTCAGCGCTGAACGCTTAGTTCTTTGCGATTACCAATTCAATAATATTGTAATGCGGTGCGGTGCGGTGTGCGGCGTCGTTGCGGTGCTGCCAGCTGCGGCAAGTTGGCATAAAGCGGAGAAATCGTTGCAAATTTATTTTGCGCGCACATTTAAAAGTTTCCGTCCGCAAGTGGTGCGCCACACAAGCAAATCTAACCGCAGGCACACTTGCGCACACGCAAGCCGGAACACATAGTCCGTATGCATGTGTGCGCGTGCTGGCTTGCATGCGGGTGTTCGCATTTATTCTGTTGATCCACTTAATTGAAACGCATAAATTAGCGGCAATGATGAGTAATCCGAAAGTATGCAAACACACGTACGCAGGCGCTCCTATTAAATCAGCATCGAATATGATGTTTGTTTGCATATGTGTGCGTGTGTGTGTGTGAGAGTTGGAAATTACAAGTGCAGGTATTGATGTATGAATATGTAAATTTGTAGGTACATGAATTGAATATTCTAATTTGCCTTGCATGTGCTTTGTATTGCCGAGTTTTGAATTCGGGCATAAATTATTATTTTTTTCTCAGATTTTTCCAACCAATTGAAATTGTATGCAAATTAGTTTGAAACAATTTCATGTATTTCTGCATTCTATTTAAATTTAAGTCAACTTAAAGAACACGATTTCAGATACGGGTTCTGATAAGTTTAAGCATATTGTTTCTTAGTTAGTATCTAAGAAATACATTTTCGGGAGGTATGCAGAGTTAGCCACTGTATTTGTATTGTAAGCAACTGCGAAGTCAGCTCTTAGACTGAGGGAATCCTCCATATTAGTTGCCTATAATGAGGAGCATTCTAAAATACATAGTTAGTTGCCGTTTCTACCCAACACCCCGCATTTTCGAAATTTTGAGTATTGAACTTAATAACAGTCCCTTCGAGAGAAGAGTGGGAAAGTAGTGAGATTGACAGAGATGCAGGGAAAAACAACAATATGGATGGGCCGATATCAGATAATCGAGTGGGAGGTGGTGTCTTTTCAGAAAAATTACTAGAGATACCAGAATCTCCAGCCGTCTACTATACCACTTCAGTGCCTTCCTAATGAAAACCAAAGCAATTAAAAAAAAAATCATATTATGATAACGAGTGTTAACAGTAAGACTCCCGAAAAGATGGAACTTGACATGAAGAGAACCTATTAAACGTATGAACTCTAGTTGGAGTGCTAAGAGTTCATTGTCTAATTTGCAGACAAGCCAGCAGACTGGAAACACCATTTAATAACTATGGTATGAGATAGAAGAATCATCTTATTTTCGAATACAAAGCTGTGTATAAGAAAAAACTTGCAACTATCCTTCTGAAGGCCTGGGTGCATTATCTGACATCCACATTACCTATCTAATTTCGATAACATCTTTATTAATCTCAAATATCTGCTCAAGCGGTAACCTTCGTCTTCGTCGGGGCAGGTTCGCCGTATGAAGCTCGCCGTCTCGACTGTTCCATAGTCTTAAGGGTGGTCGATTCAGAAGCTTTAAACTGTAGAGCTCCGTCCATTCATTGGTGATATAGAAATTTGCAAATGTTGTTGCCCCTATTCAATGCGGAGCTTTGCCGCATTTACTAAATTTTTTCCGATTGTGAGGTGCCGTCATATCGAGAGAGTTTAGTGCGACAGTAGTAGGTACATGAAAGGTGATACAATTCTATCCTTATCCGGAAAAGGATTTTGTCGAAACTGAGCTGAAACGTTAGTCGATTGTCAATTATAACAGTGCAGCATAAAAAATAATGGCCCTAAATTAAATAGAAATAATTTAGCAATTAAAGTATTACATAGACAAGCGACTAACGACAAAAAAGAGAAAAATAATAAGAAATATAATTTGATAAAAGAGGATGACATTTTTTATTTAATAACTTAATTGCATCACAAAAAGGTTTAGGAATTCCTTTTAAACCCACTTTACTTGGTTCTCTACGAATCTGAATATAACCTAAAACTTTACGTTCTAAAAGTCTTAAAAAAGTTATTATACAAAGCTAATCTTGTTAGACCACTCGTTCACTCTGCTACGGGATGGGCAGTCATCGTCATAAACTTGTTTCATCAATTGAAATGTTTCGGAAAAAGATTTAGC
Source organism: Bactrocera correcta (assembly GCA_027475135.1). Taxonomy (NCBI): domain Eukaryota; kingdom Metazoa; phylum Arthropoda; class Insecta; order Diptera; family Tephritidae; genus Bactrocera; species Bactrocera correcta. The sequence continues at coordinate 2,843,526 of CM050323.1, read as the reverse complement.
TATTTAAAACAAAATTGAATGTTGACCGTTTGTTGGAAGCTCATTTTCGCACCGATAACACAGACATACTGGCACTTAAAACGCAATTACTTCACTTCCAATCAATGAAATGTCATGCTCACTGGACAATCGATAAAGATTGCAGATTCTAACGCATCAGCGGACATGTATATGGCGCCACCAGGGGGCGCTAGATTCAAAAAGTCCTGTTTACTTTGAACCTTGTATTCGTTATGGTGACAGCTGGGGAAGCTTTTAGTCAATAACATATGCCTTAGTCAAATAATTACATAGGCAAAGTAAGCGGACATAGAAATTTAGATATGAAAATCGAGTGCCGAAAACATTCCTAAAGCAACGTCAATAAAATTCACGAATGAATTTCGGGAAAAATATAAATTTTGGAACCAATAATTCGAATTAGTAGCTTTCAGTGCCGAAAAGAAATTTAATTCAGACGGACCAGATAGATTTCATAAATATTGAAGGGATTTGAGACGTCCAAGCGTAGCATGTCTTAAACGCGTTCATGGTGATGGCTCACTCATGGTATGGGCAGCATTTTCATTAAAAAGCAGGTCCAAAATATGCTGCGAAGTTCTTTTAGGTAAAATGTATGCATCTTCCAAGCAATATGACAGCCTTATGCAACTAAAACAAGCAATTTTGGCCGAATGTCCGGGCTGAAATAACTGGTGGAGTCAATGTTGCATTGTGTCCAACTGATGAAAATACATAACGGGGAAAACACAATCCCACATAAAAAGTTCAATACTATTTGATATATAAATAAAAAGATATGGACTTGTATGTATAGTTCAAGGACATAAAAGTATTTTATATGAAACTAATTTGAGCCCGCGGTTCCACTCGCTCTTTGTTGTCAAGGATATCATTTATCTTGATAACAATATAATGGAATACTTAAATTGGCAAACTACATTTTTTATTGACATCGTGAATCACTTCAGGAATAGTACATACATAAATATGTATGATGTAACAGCAACTTCACAGTTTCTGCATCTTTTTCTTCGTATATCGTTATACTTACTTGCTGTTATAGTGAATAAAAGTGCAGGAGTGGAGCAGAAGAGGGCGCGGCTCAAGCCCCATATCGAATCATATGGTAATGTTTTTCCAACATTCATAGTAAGTAATTTCAAAATGACTGCTTAAACCCAGATACTACACCTAAGAAAACACAGACCTAATCCTTCCTTTTGAATATTGCATTGTTCTGGGTAATGCTTTTGGAATATTTGTCAGCTATTATGTACTCGTCTCAAATTATGATTCAATCTTTTCGTATTCAGTTACAACTATCACTATAATTCATATACATGGTCTGCCGCAAAAGAAACAGAACTTCTTAAATATAACTGTTTCTGGTGCGCCACCTATTGATGGGTGTATGAAATAAAATGTTTGATCTCTTGTTGACATTTCGTAAAAATTTTAAGACAATTGGATAATTACAATCGATGTTATCGATCAAAAAGTGACAGCAGCTTTTGGTCATCGGTCGTAAAATGCGTTTTGAACAAAGAGCAAATATTAAATTTTGTTTTAAACTTGGAAAAACGTTTACTGAAACATTTCAAATGATGAAAAAAGTTTATGGTGATCAGTGCCTATCCCGTAGTAATGTGCATGAGTAGTTTAAGCGATTGCAAGAAGGTTGTGAGGACCTCTGTGACGATCAGAAGTCACCGAAAAAAAGTCGTCTTCAGAAGGCAAAAATGAAGACAATGCTGATTTGTTTCTACGATTCCGAGGGTATTGTACACCGAGAGTTCGTCCCACCTGACCAAATGAGTAATGATGTGTTTTACCTTGGTGTCATGAAGCGTCTTTTGTCACGCATTCGACGTGCTCGACCACAATACCGTGAGGCAGAGTCCTGGCGCCTGTTGTACGGTAATGATTTTTTGACAAAAAACTCCATATTAACCATTAATCACTTACCTTATTCACCTGATCTGGCACCCTGTGATTTTTACCTATTTGGAAAACTTCATTTGCCCATGAAAGGGCACTGGTTTCAGGCCATTTCAGCTATCCAAAAGGCGATGACCGATATTCCTAGAAATGACCTTAAACACTCATTTGAAATGCTAATTGACCGGGCTAAACGTTGTATTGAAGCACAAGGAAACTACTTTGAATAAAAAAATATAACTTTTGAAAAATATTAATTTTTTGTTGGTTTTTTTTTTAACAGTCCGGTTGTGAGTTTAGGTGTGTGGAAACAAAAAACACTGTACCCTGCTAGTACTGTGTGATGTTATTTCTTATTTTCGAAGTAAAAAAATTTCAAATGATTCTTTCGTGAGTATTGAACACATGCTTTTGTCTTGAAATATATTTTTTTTATTTATGAATTGTTGGGACTTTTAACATAAAATAATAGACAGTAACCCATGCCAGTCCCGCGGTTCCAAGCTTCCTCAATACCAAGTTTCAGCCAAATTCTTGAGTTATAAATATGGACATAAATTGCGAAATCGAGGGTGGTTTTCATATCTTTCCGTGCTGTGGTTCGGGCGTAATGCGCGGACATACAAAAAAGGCGTTTCATTTTTTATATAAGAATTACGGAAACTATATTTTTTTTTATTTAAGAAGAGTTTTTGAATATAGTGTTGATGCTTAAGGGGGCAGATACCTTTATAATTTTCAAAAAATTAAAATTTGTCGCTCTAATCAATAGAAAAACTATTCAAAAGTATAGTGCCGAAGTTTCTTTGGTTTACTCCGAATATTTTCCGAAGAAATGACCCCTAGAACCGTTGCACTTCATACTGCGGTCTATACAACCGGAGAACTTTGCGGCTCGTTTCCTCGAAACTAACTTTTTTCATACAGCCGTAAAAATTGTGAGCGAACCATTTAACCGATTTAGTTGAACTAAAGCGTATTTTATAGACAAATTTTCACTCAAGTGCGTGATAGAGCGCTTTTTCGAGAAAAATGGCATTTTAACTATTTTGATGTCGAAAAAAAGGCACTTTTTACAAAATCCTGGCCTACATCCCAAATGTTTGAAATTCTAAAAGCCCCTTTACTACGCACTTTATCATAACTTCCAGAGTCAAAAAGAACTTACTTCTTTCGCTTCAAATAAGAAGGCCGCAAAAAAATGTCAACCAACGGGATCGTTGATATATCCGTCATTTTCTCAATAATCAATAATTTCTATTTTATAGTTCAACAATACCTCTTAATATTATATACATATATGAAAAAAATAGGATGTGATCTGGTTTTGTTCGTCCTTAATAAAATTGGAAAAAATTTACGTTTTTTCATGGTACTAAAGGGGGGAGTCCCCCTTAATGTTTAGTTATTTTAATAATAAAAGCCTGGACAAAAAATCGTTATTCTTTCATAGTTCCTTTTAAAAATATGAAAGAAAAAGTTGAGGAATTAGGTCGAACATTGTACCGTAAACTTTTTTTTTTTTTTTGTCTTTTGCGAAGAGCCATCAATTTTACTTTAATATTAAGAAAGCCTCAGTCAAGAGTCATTGTATTTTTGTGGAACATGCCAAAGTGATTTGATTCAACAGTGTTGGTTTTGCTCTGGAAGATGAAGAACGTACTGGTCGAAACGGTTTGAATATAAAGAACTGGATGGATTGCTCGATGGAGCAGACTTTCAAAATGTTGAAAAGCAGTCCGATACATTCAAGGAAGCCAAGAAGCGTTGTAGCATATTTTTTTATGTCAGAAATTCTGTTTGATAGTTCCAAAAAGAGGTCGTTTTGGCATCGAATTGTGACTGGACAGTAAAAGATAATTTAAGAATTATATGCTAAACCTAGATAACCAGAAAAAACGATGGCAAAGCGGAATATCCAGGAGTTCAGGTTAAAATGGTGTGAAACACACTGAATTAAATTTATTTTTGGAACCTAAAGATAAAAATGGGTCGGAGTATACTAGTTGCTGGATATATGAAAAATATGTCACAATGCACCTCACGCTTCTCTCACAATAATGCAGGAATTTTTTCTCCATTATTATTGTTAGTTTATACAAAGAATTTTTTTTCACTTTTTAGTTTGATATGCTTTAAAAGCGTGTTTTTTATTTTTTTTTTTAACTTTATTTATTTTTGATTTTTTAGTTTGATGTGAGAAACCCCAAATTTTTTAAAATATGACCTATGACATGTAGTATTGGTTAAGTAAATCGATAATTAGGCAGCATTTAATATCTACTCGAAACCTTTCATGATTAATTGTTACATTATTTGCGACCAAGTTCTATTGACGACTACGAATTATTACTTCTTAATCGAATCATTTCTTCTAAAGCAACGACAAGTGCTATATAAGCTTGTCCAGCAGCAAACAGTCGAGACCCCAGATAAATTACTGCATGTATCTTATGAACGGTCGACGCCCAACTCAGTATGCTATTTAAATGTCACCAAAACTAGTTTTATATAGATGTTGCATACTTTTAAGCGCATCTTTTTGGTGAGCTGCTTAAACTTACTATCGCCTTCCTACAGTGTCGCTCAAGTATTCTAGGTTGCAGTACCACTTAAAAAAAGTTACAAACATACATACGTACAGTTGTCCACAAAAAAATAGGAGTGACCACATGGGAAAAACGAATTGTTAATTTTCGTTAACAAAAATGTTTTATTTTTTCAAAATTTTTGCATAATGTAATTTGCTAAAGACCTATTAATATTTTCAGATTCCATTCATTTCAATTAAACATAAGCAAAAATTTATATCGCAGTTTATATCAAGTAAACAAAAAAAATAGTTCCACAAAAAAATAGGAGTATTTTATATAATAAGAGGCCGTTCTATAATTTTAATATATATTGCTTCCAAAGTTTCACAGAATATTAAAATATATATTATTTCGATGAATAACGTCGATTTTTTTAATACAGCATCACATCTCCGAGGCATGGAGTCTATGAGATCCTGGCAACGTTTTATTGGTTTTTTTTTTCCAAGCCTCTTTCATTACTTGCCACAAATCTCTCGAATTGGTTGGTTTCTCTTCAGCTACTTTCTTGTTGATATCTGTCCATAGGTTTTCAATGGGGTTGAGGTCAGGAGACTGCGCAGGTCACCACATAACCTTAACTCCATTGGCCCTAAACCATTTTTTTGCGCACTTGCTGGTACGTTAAGGGTCATTATTCTATTAATATACCCATATCAATGACATATTCCGTGAGGTACCACATACCATTATCTCATCGAATATTTTGACATATACCATTTGGTCCATGATGCCTTCAATTAAGTGTATTGGACCAACACCACAATGTTGAAAAACAACCGCATACCATGATTTGACATCGTCAAGTATAACGGTTTTTGTGGTACACCGGGGATTATATTCTGAGTTAGGGGGACGTCGAACAAAGTTCCTAGATTCTATACTACCAAATAACTCAACTTTGGATTTGTCTGACCACAATATGTTTCGCCATATAGACGCGGGTCAGGAGCCATGCTCATTTGAAAATTCTATGCGGGCTTCTTTGTGTTTCTTTTTTAATGGGGTCTTTTTCGTGAACTTCTAGTAAATAATTTGATCTGCTCCAAATATATACGAACAGTTTCAGTATTAACTGAAAAATTTAGTTCGTCATGGATGCTTCTGGCTGAAGCAAAAGGACCACCAGTACTATATTGCGATCGTCTGCAGTGGATGTTTTGCGCTTTTGTCTACGAGTTTAATTTTTGTTTATATAATTTAAGGCATTTGCTATCATTTGAGAAGAGCATTTTACGATTTTTTGGATCTCTTTATAATTTTTTCCCTATTTTTCTCAATTTTTTTTTGTCGTTTTCCGCTTTTCCTCTGTACAATGATTTCCTCTACCCACTGGAGAAAAACCCAATGATTAAATAAAATAATTACTAATTTAAATTGCTGCTAGATTATGGAACTATACTTACTTTTCTAATTTTGTGAATATTTTTTATGTTGAGGACTATTTTGAAAACGAAATATCTAACACTCCTATTATTTTGTGGAAAGCAATAACAAGTGTCTCCGAGAACTAGCAAAGCAGAAGTAGAACAGCAATCATCAGAATAAAAATTTGTTTTGTATTTTAATGCTAGTATCCCGTTATGTGTACCGTTATTGTTTCGCGTCCTTTACTTGTGAATTAAAAAAGTTATGCAGCTAAACAAATTTTTCATAGTGGCACTCCTATTATTTTGTGGACAACTGTACATACAAGTGAAGCTAATAAAAGCGTATTAAAAAACGTGGCTAATAAAGCTTTGGAACGTATTATCTTAGACTAAAACACATAACAGGAAAGTAAAACATGTCGAACTTGACTGAGTTTGGAGAATATACGGCTAGCGGGAACATCAATCATATGATCGAAGTTGGGCTAATTGAGGGAAGAAGGAATACATTTGGTACAATCACATATTCAACCTTAAAAAATGTGGTATTTGTGTCAGTTTTCGCGAGCTACAATTGTCTGCAGATAGGTGTCCCACTTTGGGGAAAATTGCTGCATCCTTTCTAACAATATTCATTTCGAGCGACTATGAATCAACGAAATGAAATAAAAATTAATTGGCGAGAAAGAGAAACAAGTTTTCGCATTCCAAAATGCTAAGAACAATCACGGGTGAATTTTAGAAGACAAGACCAACCGTCAATTAGCTTGGAAAAAACGCGTCTTTTTCATGGAACCGTGAATAAAGAACTCTTAATAGAACTCGTCCTCAGAAAAAAATGGCGAGCATATCATATTTTTTAGAAAAATATTTTTTGTTTTTGGTATTACTTATAGGTACAGTAATATATATATATGTATAGTATATATATATTTAGCAAAGGCTATAAAATCTTGTAAAGTTAAACACAATTTTTTTAGTTTCATCTATCATCGCGAATAAATTCTTCCACCACTACCTCCCTTGTAATGTAGACATTATTAAGACTTTCATAAAGTCATAGATACATATATTGAGAGTGCGAGCTTGATTTCATGAGCTGCAGGTGAAATGGTGCAAGTAAATTCATCGCTCTGACTCACCTCTAGACACTTGTGCGCTCGTTTGCATTCGAGTCGACAATAAAGTCTCTGTGCGATAATATTCTAATTACGGAGCTACGAAATAATTTCGAAATATGCAAATGCTTTAATGTGTTAACAAGAAACGCTTGCGGTTTGCCGCTATCCCAAAGGGCTTCAGCTATTTTCTTGCAGTCAAGAGATTACACGTACACCCACACGCCACGAAGTGTGAAGTGCCAAAGTGTTAAGAAGCTGAGTAGAAGAAGAAGAGTGCAATGATGAGCATTAAAATGTTTTCGTAATTCACCAAAGATTTCACCGTAAAAAGTTTTGACGGCATTTTATATGCAAGCAAAAATCAAAAACAAAAACGCCATGAAACTGTCATAAATTGACGTGCCGAGAGCAACGACAGCCGCCAAAGTCTTACAGTTAGCAGCAGGGCCGGTGAGTGGTAGAGCTTTTGGCTGGCCGTCTTGTCTCTTGTCAAACATCGACGAGTGCTTGGGGACCAATGCTGCGTCTGCAAATTCACTGATAAGCCTAATAACAGCAGTTATGTACGTACTCGTAAATTCCTTGGTAGAATACAGTCTTTGTTTTTATTTCTGTGCAGACACATGCCGTTGAACCATAAATTTTGGGAAATTTCCAAATTGATATTTATTTTCAAGTTTTAAATTATGCATCTTGTAAATTGATAAGCGAAAAGTTTCTTCTCACTTGCGAGCTTATCACATACATACTTATGTATCAAATGCATGCTTTTGCTTAAGTAAGATTATGCATGAACCGTTATGTATCAATACTTATATATTAAATTTGTTTGTATTTTTTCAAATTTTGTGGAAATATACTTTACAGTGATGAATTAGTTACGAAATGTTTCCAAGAACTACGATTTGTTTCCGATAAGGCTGAGTCTCATAAGCGGCATTCTTCTCTTACCATGCCCACTACAGACTAACCGAATTTTTGAAATAATTTTACTTGCTTATCAATCTCTTCGAAGAAATCATCATTTTGTCGAACATCAAATCAATTTGCAATTTATTTGCATTTTACTGTGTCTTCCACTTCAGTTATATTCAGTTACTTAAATTATCATTGGTGACCTTATAGCACGTTCACATATAAGCAGGTTATGGTTAACAAAAATTAACCTCGAAGCTAACCTTGTTGCGTTCACATATAGCAAAGATAACCCAATTAAATGAGAGAAATTGACAGCTGTATCCATTTGTGTTTTTTTTTGTTTACATATTTTCTTCTTGCAAAACATAAGTTAATGAATGTGTGATGGATTCAAAATTGAAAAAATGTTTACTTTTGTTTGCTACAAACCAAGAAGAAAGCGATAAATATCTAGCTGCATTAAATTCCTGTAGCCGAGAATATAAAGTTGCTATCCAACAAAGTGAGCAGTAATTACGGATACGAAGAGCTCGAGTAATATCTTTGAAAGGAAATAAACCCAAGAAGTATTTGGGCATACGTAAGTAAAAAAAGCACATTAAATTATAAACACATTTAAATATATAAGCATACTTTAGAAGCGACATGGGAACTTCTGGGAAAAGGATGTTCCATCAATGAACGCCGCGTTTCTAAGGAAACCTTTCGCATGAGCAGGGCAACCTTTGAAATATTGTATGAATATATCAAAGGCATTACTAAACAGGATTCATGCTATAGGATCCCATTGCAGAAAAGGGTAGCTGTTGCCGTCTACACAATAAAATCTTCGGCGGAGTATGAAACTGTTGCACGACTATTCGGTGTTTCGAAGGCAATCATCAGCGAAATATTCCTTGCTTTTTGCCAAGAAATGTGGCAGTCATTGTGTCCCATTTATTTTACAGAACAATTAAGGAACAGTGAAAAAGTGGATGAGTGTGTTCATGGGTTTGAGAAACTTGGCTTTCCGCAATGTCTTGGTGCCATAGACGGTTGCCACATTAAAGTTCGGCCACCTGGGAAGGATTGCACGGACTATTACAATTATAACGCGTGGTACTCCACAGTTTTATTTGCCCTTGTAGATTATAGGTTAGAGGTATAATGAATTTTTACTTGATATTTTAATTAATTTCTTATTTATCCAGATATCGCTTCCTCTACATTAATGTTGGCTGCCCAGGTCGATGCAATGACTCAAAGATTTTTCAATGTAGTAAATTAAATACTGCATTGAAGGACCCAAATTTCACTGCAAAAAGCAAAGCTATTAATGGCGTGAATGTTCCTGTGGACGTTATGGGTAATTCGGCTTCCCCATTTGCCAACAATCTAATAATGAATCCATTCCAAGTACATCCTCCAGAGCATGAAAAAATTTTTAATTACCAATTGTCTAAATGCCGAAGAGTGGTGGAAAATACGTTTGGACACCTAAAGGCTCGTTTTAGGAGAATAGGAAAAGGAGTCGACAACCCCATCAAAAATGTTCCTCTTATAATTGAAGCAGCCTGTACATTGCATAACTTTTTAAATTGTCATAATGGTGTCATCAACCACAAATGGATAGAAGAACAAACCACTTACGAAAGTAGTGTACGCCTGGAACAGCCCGAGCACACAGATGCTGTAGCAGATTTTGAAGCATAACCTGAAGCAATTAGAAGAGCGATTGCGAATTCATTTTGTGAGTTTTTTCTACATTTGTAATTATTTTTATTTTTCATTTAACAAATTAATAAGGTCTTTATAAAAATTTTTCGTATTTTCACTGATTTCTTTTAAAATATCATTCCTTTTCTCTTCCGAAAGAACTGCTTTTTCGGTTAGTTCCACCATTCTTTCTTGCACCCCTCTCATGGACTCCATTTCTTTCTCAAACATATCTGAAGTTTTTTCCAAATTCTCTACTAAACGCTCATGGGTTAATTTCCTTCTTTTTGCAGACTCCGGAGTCGTCGAAAGTCCTGCAAGCTCATCGCTTGAAAAAAATTGGGATTGGGTGCTCGTCGAAGGGTAGATAGCAGCGCAACCAATGTTGTCTTCTGGTTCCACATCTTGAATTAAAATAAAATAATAAATAAAAGAGCAAACACAAATTTCATTTTTATATTATCTATACTCGCTTGCATGAGTTCTTTGAAATTTGCTGCCTTATTACCACTGATTATTTCTTCCACCTCCTTGTGGTGGATCCAAGAAGAAGGCGAACCACCAATCATACCCACCGCATTCTTTTCTAATCTATAAAATAAAATACATTTTATAATGCTGTGAGTATGCAGCAAAATATACTTTTTTAATTTTAAATGTACTTACTTGTATCGATAGGTAAAATTATGCACTTTTTCCTTTATTTCAGCTGCACTGTAGTTCATCTGCCTTTTTGAAAATTCCTTTTCCAAACGCGTAAAGATTTGAAAATTTTTTTTTGCGCTTCGTAATTCTTCTATACTATCTGCCCAGTGCAATAGCAGCAATTTCTCTGCATCTACTGTCCATTTAACACGGTTTTCCTTTTCCTAATTACAATTTAATAAAATTATTATATATAAGTATATTTGTATGCATAAAAAATAAAAATACATATACAATAAATTCAAATTAATACTTACCGGTTTATTTGATCCATTTTTTAAATTCTTGCGAATTTTTTGTCAGTTGCTATCAAATTTAAGCAAAAATATTCACAATAGATACTGAAGTGTCGCAATTTCGAGTATATTTCGACTGCTTTCCAATGCAACAATGCATATTTTAGTAGGTTATAAAATAACCGCGTAGGTTATAGAGCAGACCGAGGTTATCTTTTTATACAAATTATATGGCTAACCTCGCATTTTATGGGTAGGTTACAAGATAACCTAGCTAACCTGGCTAACCTGCTTATATGTGAACATAGTATTAGTTGAGTTGATACTGAGGCTAAATCTAACAAAAATATAGACCTACTTTTGAAATTGCATATTTGTTTAGGTTGATTTGGTCGTAGGGTTGATCCAAAAGCAGTAAATCTCACGTAAACAAAATTTTTAGCCGTACTGCATATGAACTTATTGGATAGTGTCCAGCCAAAGCACTTTGCTAAGAATCAATAGCTCGGAGGTCCTCTGGATCACTCTGGTCCAGAAGAATATCACAGTCGCACAAGTTCTGGTCGTGGACGAGCGCCTGCTGAGCTCATTGGAGATCCAAACGCAAGCAAACATCAAAGAAACAACTCGAATCCAATCGGCTGAAATTATGCAAATTCAGCGAGCTCATAGCCAGTATAGCTGCTCGGCTGTTGGATTGAATGTACATCTGTCGGAAGGGAGCTGCACTTCAGAGTAGTACGTCTACTGCTGGCAACATCCTCCGTTTGAAAGCGCTGCAATGGTCTGGTAAACTGAAACTAGAGTTGATGGAGACTCAACCTCTTTCTATTCCTCTTAACTTCGACCCATCCATAAAAAAGCTGATTGTGCCTTTTCCTCCAACGGCTTAGCCAGGAGAAGGCTCTGCCATGAAATGATCTAGATTGTAAGGAATGCACTCGAAGCAAGAATCAATTTCAATGCGTCGCTGCCCGAGTCACTTTATATATCCAAGTTCCTTATGTTTAAAGCATGTACTATGCCAGCAACTGCAATGTCCTTCTTTACCCTTTACTCGATATTTGAATTCCATGAGCCCTTCCTATTAAGGAGAAATGCTCCAAGTTCTTAACTTTGTCCATCGGTCCAATAATAGTGCCTCCCAAAGAGAGGGGAGTAACATAAGGGATTTTTTTATCTCTTAGGAAATAAAATTAGCTGCGTTTTATTTGAATTTATGGCTTATCCGTTTCTATTTGTCTATCTGAAATATAAATTAGGTAAAAAACGGCAAGGGACCTAATTTGGCATTATATATTTTGATCTCTTAAATATTTCTTTCAGAACCCCTTGTTATCGTAGCAAATCCTCCTGCTGCCAATTTTATAGGGCCCTTATAGAGATTTTCTAGGGGAGTTTACATACTAGATAGTAAAAAAATAGGTTCAAAAGAAATTAGAGTTAGAGTTATGTACTTTTGTGACGTCACTCTCAATAACCAACAACCAGCAACTTATGTTCCAGAGCAATTCGAATGTGGTACCAGATAAGATTGCTGAACTCGATTTAAAGTGGAGACTGAAAAATTAACATGCAAATAAGAATCTCTACGACGACGATTGTCTAGGACTTTTTCTCAACTTTCTTATACGTAATGTGCATAAGAGTACTCGACAATACGAAGTCTAACATTTTTCTGAATATCATTGAAATCTTTAGACGTAAATTATGGACTGCAACTAAATATCAGAAGATTTAGTAATGTTAAATGTATTAGAACTTTGTGTGGCCCTCAGGTAAAACTTTACAAAATGGTGTTGGAGGAATGTCCTCGGTATCTTATAAAATAATTGCAATAACCGAACTTATATAGTTATACGCAAGACTCATGGCCCTCTGAGGAGAACTGCGATAGAAATTCAAGCTTAGCCGCGAAAACGGATTTTTCGCTACAAATATATTCTTATAATCACAGAAGTTAAAAATAAGAGAACGAGTGGGCGACTGTTGAAACGCCCAAGGAAGTGATTGCAAACGTACAATTGGAAAGAGGCAAATGGCAAATGGCGAATGGCAAAGCGATTTGCGGTGGGTGCCACAAACTAGTTGCCATGGCCTTAATGTGATTATCACGGCACTGAGCGCCAACTCAATGAGCTTACGCGAACTTTTGTGACAGCCACACCAACACCAACAACACGCGCACAAAGTCGAAACTTCATCGAGCGCCAAGCGCTGCAAAGCGACAGCAATGCAGCTGGGGCATGCAAGTGCGTTTGTTGCAGTGCCCTTATGCACACAGCAACAAATGACAGCTGCTATTTGGTGTTGGCGCTAATGCGCCATCCGTCAGAGTCATTCATTTTGCCGCAGTGGCCGGGAATTTTTCCACTTTTTCTCAAAGCCTTGCCACCGTCCGCCGACTAAGCTCGCATGTTGCATGCCGCATCTTGCTGATTTAATTCAATTTGTGTTGCCGCAGTCAACAAGCATTGCTCTTCTGCATTTGCGCTCTTTATCTCTCTTGTTGATGTTGCGCACGACAGCCATTACGAATGCGAAGTTTACCCGCCCTCCCTCAGCTACTTACCGATGCTTTCTTGCAACTGTACAATTTGTTGTTGGCATTTTTGCTACGTGGCTGTCAAGTTGTTTGCGGTGAAATGAGTGAGAAAAAGATGTATGCAAATTGACTGCCACCAATTTGCTTTATTTGAGGTAAAAGTTGTTTGCGCCGCTCGCACATACATAAGCATTGCGGTGAAGCAGCAATAAATTCCCGCTATGCCACTCAGCTTATTCTGAGCTATAAAAGGCCAAGGATGCGTGTCTGAGTTTTCTCTGAATTATGCTAGTTAAATGCATTCATTCTTGGCGTTGTAAAGGAGAACTTAATAAAAAGTCTTTATACGCAAATGTTTATATTAAGATTTGTCGCATTACTTTTCCACTTCAGTCATTCGTCGCTGTGACCGTTGCCTTATCAACGCTTCCGTTTCCACGTAAGTGGAGAATGCGATGGCGTTTGCAGTCACGCTGTGGCACCACCCTAAAGTGATATGCTGCTCGAAAGAAATGGGGCAAATATGCAAAGCAGCCGAGCCGAGTGAATGTAAAAGTTTGCAATGCAGATAAAAATGCAAAAATTGAAATTGTTCAGGCTACAGCTTAGGTTTGTTTAGATTTAATACAGCGGGCGCTGCAGTTGGTCCCAAATCATTCCATCAAAATGTAACATGCTAATGTATAGTGATTGCGCATATTGGCTGGTTTCAAAGGCTTTAAGCCACAGAGTCAGCCTTTCGCCTCAAACCTAGCAGTTTTGATACTTCGGATACGTATTTAATGTTTTGTGCGAGACTTGGAGGATTTCGGATCATTAACCGGTGCTAACTTAGTACATAAATATTTTGCGCAATGAGTTTACTAATTCCAGAGTGAACAATGGCTTCTAATTTCTTTGATAGAAAAACGCCTAAACCATTTAGCTCAACTCATTGACGATCGCAAGGCAAAAACTCTCAGAGAAATTACTATTATGTAAAAAAATATTTAGCTGATTCCATTAGTCTTACATACTGACGTTTACTTAAACGAAAGTCGATTCTTATATGTATCTTCTTACTCTTCTATATGGCGTACACACGTTGCGAGGAAGGCATTCTGTTTTCTCTCCACTGCTGCATGATACTCCCCATCGTATCAGCTTTTCTTTTGCTGAAAAAATTGCCGCTGTACGTATGGAGCTTGAAAAACCGTCTCACCTAAACGAGTTGCTGATGAGGGCTCTCGAGAGTAGGAGTGCAAATCGAGTAGAAAATTGTTCGGCTGTCTGTTTTGATTGCAGCTTTTGGACGTCGAACCTTCCTAGTGTTTGTTGACGTGCGTTTTTTGCTGCATAGAGGCGGGTGCGAATCTTGGCTGTAACAAAATATATCAAGATCACTGGACACGTGTTTTTCGTTATCTGCTTTTTCAATCTGGAGACAACCGGCGAAGTCGATCAGCCTCAACTCTTTTGCGGATGTTTCACCAAGCATGACTTTGACATCGCGGCGGTCCCATCGCCTTTCTCTTCCGAGAAGGGTTGATTCCCCTTTTCACTATAGATGGCTTTTAAAAGGATGTTTTTGGCATACTTGGTCTAAGACCGGAAGTTGTGGGTTGCTTGAGCCATATGTAAGAGAATCATTTCTGGCATTTCTTGCGTGAACTTCTACACATGGTTCTCTCCTCCAATCCTTATAAATAAAGACGGAGTAAATGATTATCTGAATAGATTTCCAACAGGTTGTTGATAAAACGGATCTTTAACAATTTTAGCCATAAGCAGGGTGATCTTTGTGTTCCGTTGCTCGTTTAATTTTGATATTTTCATTGTTGCTTGACTTTAATACCGTATATACCAAGAATGTGAGGAAATTACTTCATAATCAAAACAGTTTCAACAGCTGTTCGCTGCCAATTTACAAAAAAAAAAAAACAATGCTTTTCGGTCTGATATTTTTATAGTCGAAACATCGGACTTCATTAATTATATAGATACAAGTTAATCCCAAAACTTGCCATTACGTTTAATAGACTGAAGTAAGTACCAATGAGTTCGAATCATGGTAGGAGTTAGCAAATCTAAGGTTGAAGCAATGCTATAGTCTTAACTGTATTTTTAGAGGTAAAAGTTTCCTAATATTTTTCGTACACAAATAAAAAAATATAGAGCAAGCAGAGCTGCGCACTTCCAAATCCATAAAATCAGATTAAATTTGTCTTGCTTGTTGTTGGAGGAATATTTTCTAGTTTGTAAAGATTTACTTCCGCTTCTCTCTTCCCCACCCACAATTGACTACACATGGCTGCATACGGATCTATAATACCCACATTTCCGGTAATATTGTCATTGCAATCATTTATCCATTTGTCCAATTGTAACGCTGCCTGCCTGCCTGTCGTTCTGCTGCCAGTCCTTCTGCCTGCTTTCATCCGAGCTACGTCACTTTGAGCTTTAGTCTTTAGCAGCTGCACTGATCGTCCTCTCCTCTGTCTCAGTTACTTGTACCAGCAGACGGTTGAGACACTTTTTGTGCCTCTACACTACAGGCACTTTCCATTACCATTTTAATGGACTCAAAGCAACATTGCGGATTTTCAACAGAAAGTGCACCAAAACTTTTGCAAATGAAATTATGTGGCAATATTGACCACAAATGCAATTTACAATAAAATGTTTACGACTTCCCACAACACTAACAAAGCATGCAATGGTTGCAGTTATTGTGGATAGAAATGTTACGCAAACCCGTATTATTTTATTCGTAGACGGGCTAAGAGGAATAGTGCTTGGATGTTACCCTGTTTTGAGAAAATTGTGACCGACCTCCGACCGATTTCGGGCAAAGTTTAACGAGTTATAGATTTCAACCAAATTTTATCGAGGCTATAATACCAAAAGAAGATTCGTGTGTGTTGGACCGCGCCTAAAGGCACGAAACCCGTTCGCTTTGTTGAATTAAATTCTCTTTTAATTTTAACTCACACATGTATGCGACGACACCTTTTGATCTTTTGCCTTCATAACAATTCACCTTTACCTTCGAACCATTTTTCATATACCGTTTAGTTTGCGGTGATATTTTGAACCTCTCCATTTCGCAGTCGTCGAAAAGTAAAATGAATTGGTGAGTGCTTGAAAGCAAAATACTGAAATAATATTGGATTAGTTTTTATTTCTTCGTAAATTGCAAACGAAATGCGAAATTGAGTATTTAGAATTATTTGTGAGGATTCAAGCCATTGCTGCTACCATTAATTCTGACATTATCTGCTTATGTTTGAACTTATTTCTCTGAGAAAATGTGTCGAAGCCCGTTCCACAACATCGAACATGGTATATAACTACGTTGAAACGGTATTGGCAACTCCGTTATAAAAATTCTAAAGCAATTTCTACTAGTAATATTAAGAGCTAGGCATATTAAGAGCTGAGTGCAATGCACATATATGGAAAGGTAATGAATTAATTAGTCACACCTAAAAGTGATTATTGCAATAGGCTTATAGGTATGCATGTGAATATTGCTCAGAGTCTTAAATTTTAGACAGCAAATTAAAATACCTAGAATTTTTGGAATTGAGGTTGCTGCTCAGGTGGCAACTTTGAATCCCCTAAAGCACATTTCATATGAAAAACAAGAAAAAGTTTAATTCGGCTGCACCAAAGCTACAATACACTTCATGGATGCATTTTTTATGGCAACGATACACATTTATATAATTAACGTAATACCTCATACCACGTTGTATGAAACTCTGAAGTCTAACCCTAGTTACCTAATATACAAATAAGTCTTACATTGAAAGTTTAGTGAAAACAGTTATATGCTATAGTGCTCCGATAAGAGCTGTTTTGACAAACGATCTTTCTTAGAAACTCAGGGACTAGTTCGCGTAATAATATTTGTGAAAGTAATAATAGCCAAAATCGATCCGTTATTTTTGCTCGCTCTTTTTAGAGGCTCTGCACTTAGCAAAAATGCTACTTGTAAGAGTAATAATCGGTCTTAACAAAAGATAGAGACTCATAAGCATTGATGACAGAAGGGTTGTTAGCGCTGTTCGACCAGCTGGTGTGGTTGTTTTGTTCCGGTATTATTTCATGACTGGCAGATAGTAGAAAGGATCACTATCCTGATAAAAATAGTTTCATAGTAATTCCGAGCACTGGTATGGTGGCCAGCGCTAAAGAAATAATACAACATCAAAAAATTAAATGGAATACAAAGAGCAGCATGTGCAGGTGTTACTGGTGCAATCAAGTCATGTCCGACCGACGCACTTAATGTAATCCTGCATCAAATACCTATAGACTTCTATATTCACAAATTAGGAGCTTGTTCTGCAATAAGAATAAAAAATTGGGTGGTTGGAACCAGAAGAACCATGGACATAGTAATATCCTAAATCAACTCTGCGTAAACGTTAATCAATCAGACTACATTCTCCCAATGCTGGATTTAAAAGGATACTAAAGTATCCAGGTGAGGATACCCTCTAGACGAGAATGGAGAAGGGGCATAATAGGGGAGGAAGATACCACTTCAGTCTATATCGACGGGTTTTAAATGGACTGCGGACTAGGCACGGAAGTATATTTGGATGCTTTGGACATTTCTCTCTCTATCCATCTTTCGAACTCGGCTAACATCTTCCAAGCGAAAGTTCTGGGCATAGAGAAGGATTGCCAGGCACTATTTAATAACTACGAGAGGATACATAAAGAAACAATATAAAAGGATAGTCAGGCGGCCCTCTTGGCCTTGTCGTCGCTCATGACTAATTCCAGCATAGTTCTTAACTGCAAGAAGACACTGAGCTCACTAGAAGACAAGCTCCACCTAGACTTGATCTGGGTTTACGGCGCATTTTCGACAACGAAAAATCAGACGAGTTGACAAAGACAAGAGCTTTCCTAAACGAATCCGAGGCAGAGTTAATACCAAGCCCGCTAGGATCGATCAAGAGAGGGCTCAATATACAATGTCAACACTTAGCAAATAACAGATGGAAAAATATATCAAAATGCAATATAAGTAAACAGTAAAGACTTATTAAATAGGTCCAGGAAAAGTATCTACAGATTAACTGCTACTGTCCGATATGCACTACAACAAAATCTGGAGAGGCTTCGAAATAGTAGGGAGTAAGGAAACAATTTTCCACTTTCTCTGTGAATGGCCAGCCCTATCACATATCCGACACAGAACACTTGGAATCCATCAAGCCCCAAACCTTGAATGGATGTCCACAAAAAGCATATCGGACATTAGTGGCTTCATCGAATCCACAAAATGGTTTGAACGAGACGATGAAACGTCATAGCAATAATAAAAAGGTCTACGACTAAGGCAGCAAAGTGGCACAGTTAGTGCTGGGCCCGAAATACAACAGGGCGGCATTCCAACCAACCAACGATAGTAATTCCAATATGCTTGTGTGTTATGCAAAAGAAATAATAAATACAAATACACAAAAATTTCTTATCAAAAAATATGGCACTACTTTAATCACATGAACACACATTGGAAAATGTTCCTTAACAACAAAACAAAATATTTGCTCTCATAGCCGTTCATTATATCGTAGCTTGGTAGAGTATGCTTTGCAGGATATGAAATTTCATATTTGTGCAATTCTATATTTTCGTTTATAAAAATTTATTTGCTTACAAAGTGAAGTATCAGTTTGTTGGAAGAAATTTGTTTTTGAAGTGCCGATATGCGAGAATGCAAAGTAAACAAATTAAATTGTGAAATGTTGTTGCAAAATGGCGAAGAAAAAGAGAATGTTAAGAAATAGGTATGTGTAAAAATTCAAAACTTCAGCAAAACATGTGTGTACTTTGCTGTTGACAAATATTTCTATGTAAGAACGAGTGAATGTATTTGCTTACCTTTACATATGTTACATGTGAGGTTAAATACTTAGATTCCTACATAAATAAGCACAAATATGTATGAGAATACACTGACGTAGTAGGTGAAATGCAATGATGGGGTACATAATATTCTAATTTTATTTTTGTTATTTGTTTCTTGCTACAGCAACATATGTAAAATATATCTGAACTTTTACGAAGCACTGTGATGACTTAAAATTTTTTAGAATAGAGACAAAAATGCAAATACCGTCATGAGATACTGATGTCGAGAAATAAAATACTAGCACATATTTCCGCCAGGATATCAATTCAAAAACTCCTACATCATGAAGGTAATATTTCCGTTGGACCCTTCTAGGAAGCAGAACCGATGAAAGCTTTGAAATTATGCAGGGAAGGAAGGACGCGGATAATTCGACAAATTTGCTTTATTTCCAAGTCTAAGGTTAACTTCTGGCTCACGGAGAGGAATGAGTGAACAAAAAGATCCATTCTAACACTTTTCGTATATGATATCGTAGAATTCTAAATAATAAATTCGGTGTTATTGAACTTATGCATCTTTTATTAGTTTTGTTAATGACTAGAGTGGAAGACATGTTCCTATGAGTTTCTGACATATACCATTTTTTTTATACAACAGGTATTAGTGTTCCTCTGAAAAAAAGCTTTCTTTTCGAAAATTTAAGTACTGTTTTAATAAAAGCATGTTGACTATGACTTGGTTTAAGATTGGTCGAAACGAAACGAACTTTTATTTTGGTGCCCAATACCATAAGAATCTATCAGTTACTTATAAACATTGTAATATTTAACATTAGCTTAGTCGAGCTTGCATCGAAGCTATAATAATCTGCACAAATAGCACAGTTTCCTTACAAAAACTTGATTTTCATCGATCAATTCGTGTGGGAGCTTGTATGAGGTGTGTTCAAAAAGTATCGCGAATTTTGTGTTTTTCAAAAATTATTTATTTATTCTTATTATATGAATATCTATTTCGTCCCCTTCAAAGTAATCCCCATGAGATATTATACACTTGTGCCAACGGTTTTTTCAATCTGAAGCACTTCAAAAAATAATTTTTTTTTATCTTCTTCAGCTCCTCCATCGATGCCGTCTTTATCTCGTCAAGAGAAGCGTAACGTCGTCCTTTCATATGCCTCTTCAGTTTAGGGAACAAGAAAAAGTCACAGGGGGCCAGATCTGCTGCGGCATCATTAGTGTGTTGTTTTTGGCCAAAAAGTCGCGCACAAGCAACGATGGGCGCTATCGTGGTGCAAAAGCCAATTTTTGTTCTTCCACAAATCCGGGCGTTTCTGGCAGATTGCTTCGCGCAAATTGCGCATAACTTGCAGGTAATATTCCTTATTGACCGTTCTTCCCTATGGCAAGAACTCATGATGCACCACGCTCCTGCAATAGAAGAAAACTGTCTGTTACGATTCGCGATACTTTTCGAACACTCCTCGTATAGTATGTTACAGTGTTTCGGTTTTTGTGTTCCGACAAATGAACAGTTTCTTGGAGGAAAAAAAGAGAAAAAGGGAGATGGCCAGACAGACAGCAGTAACTAAGCCGAATCAGCTCATCACGCTGTCTACGCTACGCTATGAGCAAAAAATAGTAAGACTGTTTAATTTAAATTTCGCGAGATGAGTAAAGTTATTCAGCAAAGCACTTCCATTAAATTTTGTGTGCGGAATCAAATTTCTGGTGCCGTAATTTTGAAAATAAGAATTTTCGTGGCAAACTTAATATAGCCTGTTCAGGATATAAGAATGAAACGAGTTTTTGTGTGTAAATGAAACACTATTTCCGATAACAGAATAAAATTGATATCAAAGAATGGTTTGAGGGATGTCTCCCGTATATAGGCCAAAGGCGTCAATCAACATCGAAAACAATAAATCCATGAAAACCACAACGAAATTGCATGTATTGCGCTTCGAACAGTTTACGCTTATATTGTATTCACCAGAACTGGGACCCAGCAACCTTTCTCCGCTAGCTCTATTTCTAAACTTTCTAATATTTCGAAAATTTTTGAGTGTTCTGTTAAAATCATTTGTTTTTTTTTTTGCAGTAAAATCATTAATTAACGTTAATCAGCATGGGCTTGTCTCTGGTGGCTCCACTGTGTCAAATTGTGCGGTTTTTAGCGATTATTGCACATCTGCCTTCTACGCTGGATTTCGAGTAGATTGTGTTTACACAGATTTCTCTAAAGGTTTTGATGAATTTTCACACAATATTCTAATAAAAAAATTATCTCCATTAGGTTTTCACTCTGTCTTCTTGCAGTGGATTAAGTCATATTTGTACAATAGACGATGTGTTGTTAGTGTCGATGGAGTGTCATCCGATTCATTTATTGCGTTTTCGGGAGTGCTACAAGGAAGTGTCTTAGGTCCTCTTCTCTTTGTGCTGTTTATCAATGACTTTTTCTGTTGTTTCTCTTTTGCTAACTTTTTGCTATATGCAGATGACTAAACATTTTTCGCAATAATCAAAAACTTCAAAGATGTATTTAAACTTCAATGTGATACTGATCATTTTTATGAGTGGTGCCTGAAATCGAAGCTTTTTTCTGAGTTTAGGTAAATGTTCTCAAATCTCGTAAGGGAGGGGACGTAGCTTCTCACCTTCGAGTTATAATATTTCAAATTTCGCCCTAAAGTGTGTAACTGGAACCAAAGATTTTGTGGTAACAATAGACAATATAACAAAATCAACTATATCACTTTTAAATCATTCTCTGTGCTTGGCTTTGTCCGTCGAAATGCTTCCAATATTTGCGACCCCTATACGCTAAAATTATTGTATACATCTTTTGTTCGGTCCACGGTTCGTTCTCTGCCTTTCATTTATTTTAAATGTAATTAATGGGGGTATTGACTGTCCTTATTTACTGAGGAAAAGTTAATTTCAATACCGCCTAGCGTTAACTCAGATCTATGTCCCCATTTTATTGTAAAATGGAGAATACCAAATTTGTTAATCATGCTCCTGTCAAGTCTCGATTTTCGAAAAAGTTCTTCATAATTTTTCTCACTCTAGGGATTCCTTCATTAAAGCCTTTAATTTTGATTTTTAGTTAAAGTTATCTGTTTGTTTATTTGTAATTTTATTACTTTGAAAGTCTAATTTAAATATTAATTTTCTATTAGCCCGTAATGTTCATAGACTTAAGTATCTAAATAACTAAATAAATAATAGTACTTTTAAGTTTCTACTTATACTCAACCCCTTTCGTAAGCCACTGTTCATAGCTATTACAGCCGAAGTATCAACCTAAATGCATGCCATAAATATGTGCGCGAGTGGTTAGAAGTAAATGCAAATAACGAAGGAATATTGTGCAAATATCAATCACAGCTCAATAAGGCGCTGCAACATGAAAAATTCAAATGGCACAAAAATGCCGAAAACAGCAAAAAAAAAAGCAGGCGGAAATGCGAATTTGAATGAAATGTGACAGCTGAAGCTCACCGCGATGGCTGAGTGCGTTATTCAGCGCCCACACAAATAAATCGCGCCTATACATATACAAAACAAATAAATATATGTGAGAAATAAGTAAATATAAGTTGCGTTTCAGCAAATCGAAATATGTCTTTCGCAAATCCCTCTCCGGCATATTTGTGGCCCGGTATTGAAGTGCCGTGGAGTGGAGAGATATCGAACGGCTTCGAGGAGTTGCACTAAGTTGTCAAATCGAATACAGTTGTCGCTATTGCTGCGCGCTATGTTGCTGTTGTTGCTTTGTTTTTGCCATTGATGTGCGGCAAAGCAGCTGACACTTAAAGTTGCAAGATATGCGACTAAGCGCACGGAGAATGCGCTCAAGTTTGCTGCAATGTCATCGCCAACATCGTGTTGCATATTTTATGTTGCAATCCAATCGTACAACCGGCATCCTTGTCACTGGCGCATATCTAATGTGTAATGCCTTACCGCAGGGCTGGCATGGGTGTGGTACAGAGAGTGGGAGGGCGCTGGAAATGTAAAGTGGTTGCCAGATATGTAAATAATGTTTGTGTGCGTATATGCATTTATTTGGTTGGTTTTCGGTTGACTTGTCTCCGGTGAAATGCAGCTCAAGGCGCTCTGGGATCTGAGTGTATGTGGCGGTTGAGCCGCTCGATTTTGCTGCTGAAGCAGTAAATGGGATGTGGATACGCTGAAGAATGCATTAGTCGAAGCAGTTATTAGTTACCTCTTATTATATTTATTGGATTGCTATGTTTGACATATTTATTGGGTGCTGTGGAAATGTCTTTTGCAATAATTCGAAATGATGCTAATAAAAACGGCAACGGTATTCTTTATATTATCTGCAGGGTGCTTTGTATATAAGCATTGCATAACTGTAATAACCGCAACCGACTTCTAACTAAATTTTTTTAATGGAAACAATCAAAAGTCCACATGAGTACTATAGCGCAGATCTCGGCACGAATAGTGGCATATTGTTTCCTTCTCAAAAACTTCACGAAAGGTAGGTATCAAATTTCGAAATCTGATTTTATATCATGGAATTTTTGCGGTGGAAATATAATAGTTTAATTCCCAGTTTGATTGATATGCCATCTAGTTGAAACCAGTTATCCGTTGATATCGTCTTCCATGGACTTTTTCGTTTTCACTGAAAAAATATTGCCCAACGGGTTTGGCGTACGCCATGCCCAATAAAAATTTGTTTTTATATTCGACATAGCCATAATGTTTGTAATGCTCAAAAAAAAAGTAAAAGGAAGCCGTCGGGGACCCAACAAAGCATATACTAACGGGTGATCCAAGTAGAGGTATTTTTTCAATAGCCGTTTTTGACAGATCTCACGTGAGTCGTGTCAAGCTGTCATGTTATTTTTTTTAGCATTGTTTGGCATATAAAATATAGCTTATGAAAGAACTGAAACTCCTCGACCTTCCCAGCGGTTCCAACAAAATTCTACTTCAACCCAAATTTGGTTCAGCGATGAAATAATAAATTCCAAAGTCTGTTATGTGGAATGATAATAAACATATCCCAGTAAGGTTGGAGTTTCTATGTTTTTTCTTAAAAAAAAAAATTATGAATACTCGAAATGGATCACCCTTTGTAAATAAATGATCAGCGTGAAATGTTCGTCTGTATATATTCTTCTTACTGGCATCGAAATAGCTTACGCGGTTGTAGCCGTGTTAAAAACAGCGCCGCGGTGTTTCTTCTTTTCGCAAGTTGGCGCCAATGAAGATACCATGCGAAGCCAGATCCCTCTCTACCTATACTTTCCTCTTACTCTGCTTTCCCCGGCGGGTACTGCGTCGCAAACTTTCAGTGCTGGAGTGTTTTCGACCAGTCAGACGACAAGACCTAGCCAGCGTAGCCGCTGTCTTTTAATTCGCTGAACTATGTCAATGTTGTCGTATATCTTGTACAGCTCATCGTTCCATTGAATGCGATATTCGCCGTGACCAATGCGCAAAGGACCATAAATCTTCCGCAGAATCTGTCATGAAAACTGACCGATCAAAATTAGGATAATTTTTGTATGCCCTTTTAACCCTACCCTATCACGCACGTCGAACGCAAGTAGTTAACTAACTTTGAAAACCATTTTAAAAATTTACTTTAAATTTAATCATTTAGTATAGCTGCCAGCCTGTTGGCGGGCTCGGATAGAGATTTACATGTCAAAATAGTCATCTGCTATCGTCAAGGAAATATTTAAAATTATGCTTAATGACAGGATCAGGAGCAGGAACTAATATATCTTGCATTATCTTACTATTAAAAACATTTCTTTTGGTTGATTTCTGATTTTGTACAAACATAGGCGACATATTCCTATAATCAATCAACCTACTCGTATATTAGTCGAGAACTAATTTATTCAGTTTTTAATAAGGCTTAACTAAAAAATATAAATGTTCGAAAAGTGGGCGACACAAAGAATGTTTAACTAGTTGCATGTAGCATCACAAACTAAACAACTGCCGTGGAAAAAAATATGTATACACATCCTTTACATGGATGTATAAAGCGAGTTTGGCGCACAGATTTTCAACTTGTGCAAAAAATGCATTCAAAGCAATGCAAATCATATCATGGTGGTATGCAAACCAAGCCAAATCAAATATACAGCTTATTGAATACAACTTCCGTTTCCGTTTTATTTGACGCAGCTTTTTTTACAAGAGAACACAGGCCTTTCGGTGCAGCTGCAACAGAGCAACATCCGAGCTATACTCACGAACATTTTTATTTGGTTGCAGCTGTTTTGTTGTTGGTGGCAGTAAACTAGATTTTGCACTTTTCTATATATAGGCGGGCATATTCCTGTGTATATATACATATGTTTAAATTTACATATACACGTATAAAGCCAATAAGGAAGGGTGAAAATCGATCGAAACTATCGGTAGTCTATATCTCTTTAGTATTAAACCACTAAGCGGATAGACAGATAACCAAACATAATCGATGTCGTTGTTTCAAAAACTCTCTATCTCTTTGGTATTGAATCTTTGCTTCTTAAGTCTTAAAAAGTATAGTTATGTGAACTAAACTATTATACTCAAGGCAGCATGTTTCGAGGGTGTAAATCACAGATGAACTCGTATATATACTTAGAAATGCGTACATTTGCCTGTAGTTGGATGAATGCAAATACGAGCATTTACTGCATGATCGGAAAATACGCTCGTCGTGTTAGTTACGTCACAAATACAATTTTAAAATGCATTCGCGTGGAATATCATCATCGTCAGCTTTTGCTGAAGTGACTGGCATTATGAATTTGGAGTGGCTAAAATAAAAGTTTTTGCTGTAGGAAATGTGGAATAAGAAAGTTTGAGTATTTCTTGTAGAGAATGCTCTTCGTCTCTGTCAAGTGGATTTGTCCAGTGAAGAGGCTAAGTTGGTCAGTTTGTCTTGGGGTAGGCGTGACAAGGACCTCAAGTCATTTAATATATTAGAAGATTACCCACAAAACACTAAAAGCAAATGACAGATACGAGCAAATACGAACAGCAATTGCTTTCGGTGTGGACAAAGGGAAGGAAGAAATGTAAGCCATCTTTCATAGTTTAATACTATAAGTAGATATGTTAGTATTTAGAAGACTGAGCTTATCTCGGGGTAAACTCCGTATACTTTATTCTAAAAATTGAAAGATCTAGGCTTAGATCTCGTGGCCTTTGGCTAATATTTCATTGATTTTAATGTTGTTCTGTAACCGTTGCTTGAGGCCATAGGTCTGGATATAAAACTCAAAAACAAGTAAGACAACTATCACTAATAACAGATCGTCTCTTCCAAAACAAGTTTGCGTGATTTGCAAGTTTATAGGTTATTGAATGTCTGGACCTTTCTTAATTTCTTTGACATATCTAGTGATAAAAATTTCCTACAGGCAAGTAAATATTTGAAATTTGTTGCGTTAATAATTTTTACACAGCAACCCAAAGCCAAACATCACTAGCATTCAGACACACAAACACTCATGAACGCACATACACAATGTTAAATCAAAATTGACTTTTTCATGTTTTTGTTTGTTTTAGTCCAGCGTCTGTAGTGTGAAAAATAGTAGCTGCCAAGCCAGTATTATTGCTGACACAACGCTTTGATGGCGTTTTATGGTCGGATGAATAGACGACATGAAAAATGCACTAACAACAACAGCAAAGCACCATGCACCATATCATATTAAAAATATTCACTAAATACACAAAAAAAAATAATAAAAATAGAAATAGATACTTTTGAACTAAAATGCACGCTCGCACAAAAGTGAAATTGCCAACAAAAAGCCCTGCGGCAGAAACGCAAAATATGAAAAATGCAAAACTGCAAACTATCTGCACAGGAATGTATGTATATACGTGCATGCCTTCCTGTCAGTACACTTCCGCATTTGCCGTGGCGAATTTTTGTTTGAGTTCATTCGTGTGTCTGTGGCTGTGTGTGTGTGAGTGTGCTACGCTTGTTGATTTTTGCGCTTTATCAAAAATGTGCAATCGATTGTAAACAAAATCAGTCTAATAACTTTACGGTATTAGCTGTATGGATTTAGTCCTCAGTTGGGTTTAATTTATCGCCAAATTTATGAATGCGGCATGCTGCGTTTTTCGCCAGTAGCTGCTGCTAGCGGTTGCAAATGTAATGCTGTATTTAAAAGGCGGTTTGTTAGAAGTTTCTAGATTAAGTTACTACTACCAAATAGTATACACGAAATAATTACGAAAATGGAAATACAGTATTTTGGTACTCAGCTTCGACTCCTCATTTTGTAAATCATTATTCTGGCTTGGCTAATCTTCTAGCTGCAAATAATGAACCCCAATTTAAGTTATGGCATTCCTTAAAGTGATTGCAGACCATGTATGTTCGATGGGTGATGATGAGTATTTTACGCTGAATTTGTCTCATATATTGGTCTTCTTGGCTCGTAGTTTTAAATTTAGCTTGCAAATTATACAGGGAAATATTCCATGTAATATTGACTTGTACTCATTCACTATCAGTCCTAACCGCTTAGAGAAAGCCGAACTACATAATGTCGTGTTCGTTTAGATCAGTGATATCTGCTTATCCCGCTACGTTTGCCATCGGATACCCTATAAAATATATGCATCAATGATCAGCGTAACGATTTAACGATATTCGGTTGTCTTTCCGTCTGTATGATATGATTATTATTAGTAACGTCCAATTAGTTGGTTGACGGCAGATTTTTTGACGTAATACTGTGCCCAAAACATAAGGTGACATTGTATTGCAATCAATTTCATCCCCTTCAAAGTAATCCCCTCCCGATGCAATGCACTTGTGCCAACGAATTTTTCAATCTTCGAAACACTGGTTGTAGTCACTTTCCGGGATGGTCTTCAGTTCCGTCTTCACTGCGGCTTGAATCTCCTCTATCGTATAAAAACAGTGTCCCCGGAGCGGTCTTTTGAGCTTGGTGAACAGCCAGAAGTCGCACGCCGCCAGATCAAGTGAATATGGTGGTTGCGGAACGATATGGTTGAGTTTTTTGCGAAATGATCACGAATTACGAGGGCAGTATGGGATGGTGCATTATCGTGGTGTAAAAACCAAGAATTGTCTTTCCATAATTCCGGCCTTTTTAAGCGGATAGCATTACGCAAACGACGCATAACGTTCCAATAATATTCCTTGTTGACTGTTTGACCGGTTGGAAGGAATTCATAATGCACAACACCACGATAATCGAGGAAAACAGTCAACATGACCTTGATTTTTGAGCGACTTTGGCGCGATTTTTTTGGTCTCGGCTCTCTTTTGGCACGACATTCGCTTGATTCATTGGTTATTTCGGGGTCATAAGCATAGATCCAAGTCTCATCGCCAGTTATAATGCATTTCGTGACACCCTGGTAGTCGGAAAGCATCGTTTCACACATTTCAACGCGACGCCTTTTTTCCAAAAAATTCAATGTTTTCGATACCAGTTGAGATTATACGCGCTGAGGCCCGAAACATCCTTCAAAATGGTATTGGCTGAGCCTTTCGATATGTCAACTTCATCAGCAGGGTCTCTAATTGTTAATCGACGTTTTTTCAACACCAAGTCTTTCATTTGTTGAACGTGAGCTTCGGCGGTTGAGGTTGATGGTCGCCTTGGACGCTCTTCGTCTTCGACACGTTCACTGCCGGCTTGGAACTCACTATACCACTTGTAAACATTTTTTTTAGAAATAGCCTCATCACCAAAGACACTCTGTACCATCCTCAATGTATCTGCAGGAGAAAATTGATTCCGTAAACAAAATTTAATGCAAATTCTTTGCTCAACAAATTTCGACATCGCTAAAAACGAAAAACTCACTTTTAGCAGCTCACAAAACGACACGTATCTCAAACACTAATGAATAATTTGACATGAAATTTAACATAAATGTGACTGACAGTACTACCAACCTAAAAAAAAATTCTCTAAATCCTTTTACGCGCGCAGTTTAAATTCAAATGTCACCTTATTTTTTAGAGTCAGTAGTATTTTTATTCAATTACATTTACCGTGTGGGTGGGAGTACGCTCTCTATCAAAGTCCATTTGTCGTGCCAGATTACTTCGGGCGGCTTAACAATATCACCATATTGTTTTGAATCAGTGCCATCATCAAAAAAGTTAACGCAACGTAACGTAACGAAATCATTATTCCATTGGTATCTGATAGACACAGTATTTCAATGGCTTCTCTTTTTAGTTTACGGACATTTTGTTATTCAACTTAAAATTAACAAATAATATTGTTCGGTTTTCTAAAAAACCCCAAATTTTATGGTTATCCTAGATTAAAAAGCGAATCATATGGGACTGGTAGTGAACGGAGACAACTCGAAATATCTCATGTCATCGAACAAACAGTAAACGCATTCGTGACTTGCGGCCCACACCACTGTGCACTGTCTTTAACTAACGACTTTAAAGTCGTAGCTAGCCTTAGCCTTGAAATCCAAAGTAGAATCACCCTTGAGAATAGATGCTGGACTGAGCAGGCTTTTAAAAAGTAAAGTCCTCTCCCGATAACTAAAGACTATACTCTACAAGCCTGTCATAATTCATGTCCAGCTATATGGTGCGGTGGTATGGACAATGACGTCATATAATGATAGTAAGTTCCAAATTAGAATAAATTTTAAGAATAATTCAAAGTGGAACATGTATGTATGTATATAAAATGAAACATTTACAAATCTCACCACTTTCATTTGTTCTAAAAAAATTTTTAACAAATGTATATATATTAGATATTCTTGGAGGAAAGATTTCCAACCAAATATTGCTATATTCAAGTATATTTTAGGCAACTGTGTGGCTCTTATGAGTGTTATCAGCCCCTTATCGCGAAACAACCAGGGTCGCGCCGAGCCAATTTAACACCAAGCCAAGTTCTGCGCTTTTTCTAACCCTGGTTTTCTTTCACAACAAATTTTCTAACTTTTGCAGGTAAAGAAAAGGTACCTTTATTAAAAAAAAAACTAATGTTGCTAACGTTTAACATATATTTCTTTTACGGGTTTCAACTCGATTCAGTTGTATTGTGAACTTCAACTATTTTCAGTCAAAGTTTCATTGGTGTTGCCAACATAAAAATTTAGATTTGAAAGACAATTTTTAAAAGACAAAAATGGCAAAAAAAACTGTACGTGATGGAAAGTTTTTTTAACTCAAATAATTTTAATAAGGTCACATACCCCAAATACCACTTAGCACATCAGTCGAATAT
Source organism: Bactrocera correcta (assembly GCA_027475135.1). Lineage (NCBI taxonomy): Eukaryota > Metazoa > Arthropoda > Insecta > Diptera > Tephritidae > Bactrocera > Bactrocera correcta. Next base: position 2,813,284 of record CM050323.1, on the reverse strand, counting down.
AGTTCCTTCAGAGCAGTTGAGCCGTATTGTTAAAATTACCATTAGCTGTGACTTATATTTCGATAAGAAAAATATTAAGTCCAAACTTTATGTGCTGTGGATGAGAAAAAGCAAATCAGTCAAATCAATTTGAACTCTTTAACGTCGGGTAAGCCTAAGTTTTAATGTCATGGCTTTTAAATAGGGTTTATTGTAGACTCAAAAAGGAAATTTGTTTTGTTGTTGTAATAATATTTTAATTTAGTTTTAATTTAAAACCGTTTTTGGCAGAAGAGGAGTAGAACGTTTCAAAAATATATATTTGCTCAAAAAGTATATTCCCAGAAATATTAGCTTGTAACGACACTTTCTGTTCGAAACACTACCCACGCTTCCTTAAATTCATTTACACTATTTCCAAATTGCAGCTTGCCTCAGTAGTTTCGGAATTTTATCCTAAACACATTTTTTACTTTTCTATGTATTTGTAAAAAGCAACAGTTTAAATTAGTTTAAAATTATAATAAAATAGTTTTCTGTAGCCATTTTCTATTATCTTTTAATATTTTTCCTAAATAAAGACAGTAATGTTCAACTACAACTGCTTGGCAGTAGTTAAAATTTTGTATTGTCAAGTCCACAGACATAGAGTTAAAAGCCAATATACCACAAAAACAGTTGTTGTTTAACGACCAAAAAAAAAAGTTTTTTGATGGGCTTAGTTTATATCAATAACACCGAAATTCAAAATTTCAACTAAAATTCAGTTGCATTGAAAACCATGGTAGGCGCCATAATTATTAAAAAAAAAATATTATTATTATTAGCACAATGAAACAAGATATTTATTCAAATATTTTCGTCCCCTAATTTGGGAAATCAAACACAATTGTTTTACTGTTAAGAGTATCTGCCATTTCATTTTCAACTGCTGATATTGCCAAGCCTTGTTAGTCTTTCTAGACAAATTGTAGGCCGCAGGTGGGCTTTGAAAAGTTTAAATTAGAGAAACTGCACACTACCTATGGGCGCGGGAAGTGTTAGCAACACCCGTATTATCGTAAATCGATTTGAAAAGATGTCTATTAATTCGTTTGACCATTGTGCAGTGGTCTACCGTTTTGGGAAATTTTTTGCCAATAGCTTGTACTTCGTTGAATAAATTTGTTGCATCTATATTTGTCAATTCACTGTGAGTTAAGGGTTTATATACAGTTAGAATGCCGAAAAAATTAATTTTTCAAAAATTTTCTGAGAAAACTTTTAAATTCATTGATCCCAAAATTGGTCCACATATATGTTATGGTGTCTTTAAACTATATTTTAAGATTTAGTATTAGTAAAAATATTTATTTGGAAAGGAGCTCTCTTCAAAAAAAAATTTTGTGGTGACTACTATACAAGTATTTCTGAACTGGATTCTCTGAAATTAAAAAACCTAACCAATTTCGTTAAAGTAAAGTCAAATCAAAGGAATAAGCAAAATATAGTTTTTTGACAAAATGACGGTTTTTATAAAATAAAACGATTTTTCACCAAAATTTCGGCCTTAAGGGGTGAGCCCGCTTTAGAAGCTTCAAAAAATCAATTCTTTTTTTTTTTTTTGCTTAAATATCTTTAAAAATTATCTAAGAATATAGCTCTAAAATTATAGATGGGAATTCGAAATATTTTCGAAGCTAGTAGAGAAATACTGACCGAGTGTCTAGGAGATATGTTAGCGCTTGGGCTTCTCGGCATTTCATTTTTACGATTTTTCTCAATTGGTGGGTAAGATAGAAAAAAAAACTAAACGTCCTATGGACATCTCTGGCAAATAAATTATCTTCTATTTAAACTAAAAAAATAAGAAAAGTCAAGTTTGAAAACATTTTTAAACAACATAAAATAAAGTTTTTTTTGGTCAAAAACCACTTTTTTCAAGTTTTGAAAAATTTGTAAAATTGTACAATTTTTTTTATAATTTTTTTAGTGTGACTAGAAGATAAGTTATTAAAAATATAAATATCTTAGAACTTTTATTTCCGATAGAAATTGCGACCTGCATCCTGCGCGCCGCCCGACAAATGCACATGTGAGTTGTATCGAGCAATCGCTTCTCAAAGGCAGAATGTCAAAGATTTCGTATTCAAAAAAATTAATGAATGATTACTAAATATATAACTTTAAAGCCTAGGAGTTTTGCTTTAATCAATTATTTAGTTTCTTTTCAAAAACACTCTAAAAAATTGATTTTTTGAGGCCTATAAAGCAGGCTCCTTTCTAAAATTGTGTATAAAAAAAAAAGTTTATTGATTAAAAATAATTTTGTGTTAATTACTAAACAATATATTTAAGAAGCTCGTATTAAAATTTGAGACAGTAATGGCAAAATAGAAACTAATATTAAAATTTTACTTAGCATTCTACTTATAATTAAACTGTCGTGCTTTACAGAGGGTAAAAACATAACTATGTGCTATTTTGTGAACAAATCAGCGTAATATTCGCAATCAACGCTTAGCAACGTACTATTAAAAAGAAAATTATAATATTTTCAATAATTCAAATAATTTGTATTAGAATGTAAAAATATCGAACTATGTCTTTTATATATTACTATTTAAATTTATTATAATTTTGTACATACTTTCTCGTTATTGGGTGGGTCATTAAAATTATTTAAAGGAAAGTTATTCGAAGTATATTTTTTATGATGTGATTGTTACTTATTTAATTCTTGTAAAAAGGCCTTTACTACATATTTTACCTTCTCCGATCGTGAAAAATAATTTATTGGGTCATAGCTTCCCTGTACACGATATTTGATGTTAATTTATTTTGTGGCAGCAATATAAATTGCTTTTAGGACCTCCGACCTGCGATAGACCAACATACAGTTGACCGTTAGTAAAGCATTCTTTCCGTAAGTCAATCCGTACTAATGCACAAGTTTGGACTTGGCCCTTTTTTATAGTTTGAGCGAAACAAACGAAGAGGAATTTTATACCGAAAAAACTGTGCGAATAGAACTCGGTCGAGTCTTGGATCGCAACCATGCCCAAATAGACTAACACGCTGTGATGCTCACTTTTTTCACGCACTCTCTCAAAAAAAATAATAATAATTTAAAAAAATCGGCGATTCAGGAGGAAACCAGGAAATCAGTGCATTTTTCACGCAAATCAGAGAATTTTCACGAAAATCAGGGAATCAGTGCCGAAGGTCAAAATCAGGGAATATGGCAAATAAAGTAATTTTGTAAATTTTTTAAAATTTATTTAAGTAAAATAAAAAAAAGTTAATAAAATATGTAAGGAAGACGTGCAAAAATACCGTGTTAAAATCCTTTCCCTCTAACAATTGCCTATATGCCACCTTGTAATAAAGTGTACAGAACCGCTAAAATTACATATATTTCTTACATTATGTATCAATAAGTACCTTGTGTAGATGAAATATACATATATGTATCTAAGGTATTTTTCTAAAATTTTTAGTTGGTTATGTTCTGCATAATAAAAAGATGAAATTCTGAGAATACCACTATACAACTGGTGATCAATTTGGTGAGTAACGTCCGATGAAAATTTGTTTGTAAAAAAAATTTATTTCAGTTCATGCAGTGTATAATATTATAAGCTATACTTCAAACTTTTAATCTCTTTTTACTTGAAAATGAGTTGCCAAATTTCGTAATAAATTTCTCAGCAAACTTTGGACAGCACGCAAGCAACCAGCCCGCCGGTCTTATAGCCACTTCGGAGCAATTTCAATGAACTGCATAATTTAGTGGCTAAATACCGATGCTTGAAGCAAGACAACAACACGAAGAATGATTTCATTACAAAAACAACAAAACTTGTAGTAGACTGTGTAACCGCACTTGAAACCCGAACCGAAAATAAAGTGCGTCTGCTGCGCAATGTAACACAACGCAATGCTCTAGGAAGCCTGCGCCGCCACTCAGAGGCTGTCGAATTCGCAGTCGCAGCCGCAGTCGCAGCAACAGCAACAACACAACTCAGTGCAATGCACTTTGACTCAGCCGGCTTTGATGGCTTCGAAACTGAGTTCGGTGGTTACGGAAGCTCGTCACTCTCGTTTGTGGGTTGTTGTCCTTTCGGTCGGCCGAAATGTACGACTATCGTTTTAAATACAGCTTTCTAAAAGAAAACTAAAGTAAGTTATTTGTGGCGAATTGTGAAATGAAATAACAATTTGGAAGGGGTTATGTGTGTAAAGATCCAGCCACAAGTAATTCCTAAGAGCTGATCCAAAGCTGCTGCCCTTTAATGCATACCTACAGCTGACCGTCCGAATAGTTGGGGGGTGCATGCCTTGAAGCACTTCATTTGTTCCACCTTCTCACACTCGGCTCTTCTCAGTTACAGCAACAATTTTCACAGTTATTTATGATCTCTGGCTGTTGTCTGCTGTAGTTATGTGTAGGGGAAGAAGAAGCAGCAGCAGCGCAGCCAGCAGTGGGGACTCGTGTGAACTTCGTATTTAATTCCTTTCACTGGCCGGGTGTAACTTTGTCGGATAACCATCGTTTAACATGCAATTTACTTTGGAATTTGTAATTATAAAATTTTCAAATTTGTTGCTTCTATTGTTGAGCGTAGTGTAGTTGTTGTTATTGTCGTAGTTTATGCAGCTTTTCAATTTCCACATTTTTGCCGTAAATTCTCTCTCATTTCTATATACATAACTGTACATTTACAAATATACAATGTAAATAGTAAATAAAATTCAAATGTCTATTGGCCACCTTCCTTTATACTCGCAAATAAAACATACTTACTTGGATGTATAAGTACATATATATACGTTCCTACAGGAAAATGGAATAAGTCAAATCAGAATTAACATCACCTTTCTGGTATGGATGAAAATTTGATCGTTTTAAGAGAAAAGTCCACATTTTTTTATTGCTTAGCTTAATATTACAATCCTGTGATTTCATGTTCGTTTTTATTGAATTGTGAAACGGTGAATCGATCATTCTCATGGCTTTAATTTTCCCAAATTTTGTGAGCGATATGTAACCCATCTTTCTCTCATATACTCAAGAGAGTCAGCTATCACTGATCTACTTTTTGGCGGTCATCTTTTTGTGAATTTGCTTATGTTTTATTTCAAAACATGTTTTTTTGGAACCGCAAACCACTCACGATTGTATTAAGGAGCGCTGAGAAAAAACCGATGCGAAGTTGACTGAATTTCAAAGTATTACACACTGTCCTCTCGTTGTCGTTTAAATTGAACCATACCGACCTTGGTTCCTTCAATACCTTCAACCGCTTTATCGATTCCGATTACATAACTGAGTAGATTGATACGTGATCTTAAAGTCATGTTGATCATCGGGATCGAGAACTTTTGAATAGGGTTCAACTTTCGCTACATGAATAAATATTTTAAATCAAAATCTTGTAGAAAATTGATGTGACCACAGCATGATAATAAATAAATTACAAAACAAAAAAGTGGTTTGGAGTCCATGCATTTCGTACAAGGCTCTTAATACATTTTACATGAGTATATACATACGTAACAGTAGTACCCACACTTGCCTTCCTTTTGGAGTTGAAAAATTTATGAGAATATTTTTGGTGAGAAATTTTGGCACAAAAGTAAATAATTGTTGTTTCAAAGTTATGGAATGATACAGCCAAGCAAATTTATAAGATAACTCTTTTTCGAATATTTCAATTATTTTAGCCAAATTTACTAATTGTTTGACAGTGATTAGATAGCAGAATAAAAAAAGAAAATAATTGAAAGGTAAAGGTTGAATTCGTAACCACATATCTTACAAGGAGCTGGAGGCTTAAACGGTGTAACAACTTCGTTCAAGTGAAAGCTTTTTCTAACAACTTAAATAATCGCGTTGAACGGAATCGGATAATTGCCATATGGCGTTAATAGTAAACAAGTTTGAATGTAAGGAATGTTTTCTGAATCATGTGGTTTTCAAGAAGAAAGAGAACGCAAATAATTTAATGGTTTTGACAAAAGTTCAGCTTTATTATACAGAAAGGGCTTGTAATAATGTTTTAAAAACAAGAAAAAACGTTAACTTCGACTGCCAAAATACCCTTCACAGGTGCATTTCGTTTTGCAACTATGTGTTCAGTTTGTATTGAAGCTATATGCTTTAGAGAGCCGATCTTAACAATTTCTTTCAATATTACATTAATTCTATGAACAATAACTCATACCAAATTTCGTGAAGATGTATTGTCAAATGAGGAAGTTTCTCATGCGAGCATTTGATTCCGATCATTCAGTTTATATGGCAGCTATATGCTATAGTTAACCGATGTGAACAAATTCATCGGAGATTACATTGTTGCCTTAAAAGGTAACCTGTGCCAACTTTTGTGAAGATATGTAGTCAAATGTGAAAATTTTCCATACAAGAACTTGATTCTAGTCGTTCAATTTGTATGGCAGCTATATGATATGGTGTTCCGATATCGGCAGTTCCGACAAATGAGTAGCTTCTTGAAGAGAAAATGACGTTCGCAAAATTTCAGAACGATATCTTAAAAACTGAGTGACTAGTTCGTATATATAGACGAACTGACAGACGGACATGGCTTAATTGACTCAGCTCAATATACTGATCAGTTATATATAATATATACTTTAAAGGGTCTCCGACGCTTCCTTCTGTGTGTTAGAAACTTCGTGGCATACTTAATATATCCTGTTTAGGGTACAAATATTTTGGGCAAGCGATAAATTCCAGCTCAGAGGTCCTCGATCATTTTTTCTGGCAACTGGTCGTGTGTCAATAAGCGCCGAATATCTTCTTTCCAGGCGTCAATTGTCTCTGGCTTATCTGCATGGACAAATTACTTTATATAACTCCAATATATTGATTGTTTCGTCAGCTGTATATCATGTAGTGTCGTCTTGTTGGAACGAATGGCCGTCCACATCAATATCCTCCGATTCCGGTACGAAAAAGTCATTAGTCATAGCTATATAACGTTCCCCAGCGACGGTAGCATGATGGCCGGCTGCATTTTTGAAGAAATATTGACTAACGATTTCCTTTTCCTATAGAGCCTACCAAACCGTGACTTTCTGAGGATGTAGCTACGTTTCAATAATGCACTGTGGATTACCATCACATCAAATGCGAAAATTTTGTTTATTAACGTTTAACGAACATTTAACCAAAAGTAAACAAAATTTACTTGCGACTCGTTGCCCTAATCTAACCATTATTTTTGTGAATAATTTGCGCGATCTATAAACGTTCTTCCCAAATCTGCTCATCATGAAACGGCAAGCCAAACTGAGTTGAAAGCCAATATAAACTGTCTAAACGACTAACTCCGCAAAATTATTGCCCCATTGAAAACTATGTAAACGTCTAAAAAAACACCCGTTATGTAAATAATTTGTATTTTTGAACTTTTAAGGCAAGAGCGTATTTCCTGATTTTATTCAAGGTATTGCTCATAAGAGTATGAAGCTATTACATTTTCATATCTTTTCGATAAGCGGTTATATACAGTTAGGAGGTCGAAAAAAAGGAATTTTTTAAGAATTTTTTCTAAGCAAACTATTTGGTTTATTGATTTGAAACTTGGCAGGTATATTACCACAACCTTAAACTATGTCAATATATTTTTTATTGTCAAAAATATTTATCGGGAACGTTGATATTGCCAATTTTTCAGAGGTCCGCAAAAAAAGGCCTCTTGCGGTGAGCACGATATCTCTGAACTGGATCATCTAAAATGCAAAAGCTAAATAAATTTCATTAATATAATAAATAATCTAGTGATCGATCTAAGGAATTAGCAAAAAAAAAATTTTGACAAAATGGCGGCTACTCAAAGCAAAAGGTTCAATTTTCGACTAAAATTCGAATAAATAAGAAACTTTCATCGAATGGGGAAATCCTTCGACTGGTTACTAAAAAAATACAGTTGTAAAGCTTGTGCAAAAAGTTCAAACCGATCGGTTCAGCCGTTTCTGAGAAATCTTCCTCACCGACTATAAAAACACCGTTTCAAGAAAAACGAGTTTAAAGTTTTGAAAGAACTTTACATGTAGTCGGCGCGCCTTCACTAATGTGTCTATAACTTCGTAAATATTCGTTGGATCGACTTGAAATTTTGTGTGTGTATACTCAGATATATATGTATTAAGAAAACGCAAAAAAATCGATTTTTTGAACATCCTAACTGTATATAATCCCTTAATATGTGGATTTCGAGCCAAAAAAAACTGCGCTGGCAGTTTTGGTACCCTGTTCTAATGTGAATCGTATTTCAGTGGGGGCGTTCAGTATCGACCGGAACAAATGGTAGTCAAAAGTCAAGGTCGCGGCTATTAGATGGGGAAAATAATCTCCACAACTCTTGGTTTTTAAATAGGTACGCCACCTGAAACCGAGCGTTATCATGACTCACCTTACTTCGTTGTCTTTGTCGTGTAGTTGGCTGGCTTCACATATGATTTTTTACATTTAATGTTGTTATATTAGATCTATTTTTATCTTTGGTCGCAATCCTATACGAAAACGACTTCTCTTTGAAGCGTTGAAGCAACATTTCTGGCATGCAAAGCGATTTCTAAAGTATCGGCTGCTTTTGAGAGTTTGATATGGATGCTTAAGTGTTTCCTAAAGACTCAGGCTTCATCGAGGAATGCTTCGATTTTCTCATCTTCAAATTCTTTTCGTCGCCCAGAGCGTTTTTAGTCTTAAAACCGCAAAATACCGACATCTAAATCGTGCAAACCACTTTCGACACGTTCGCTCATCCATAATATGTTGACCATAAATTTTCGAGTTCGCTTTCGGCTAAGGTTTTCTTCGTAGTAATGTACAGAAGAACTCAGACTCGAAGTCTTACTTTTCAGAGTACAGGAATTAATGTTGCTGTCGAAGTTGTCCACAATTACAGGTGGTGTAAATTTTGAATATTCATTAAACAGATGTCGCCAATTGGATCAACACCAATCAAGGCAACGCTTCGCTATAGGAACGCTACAGATTTATTATAAATTATATTTAAATGTATTTATTTATGCATAATTTTTTCATACACATACATATGTGTAGGAGCGTCTTTGTATTTCCTCTACCAATACATTCACAATATATCTCATTCCATACACGACTGCATTGAAGCGTTGAGTCAGGCTTACAGCTTAGAATGTGGCAGTTTGAGCAAATCGGCTTATTTACGCTATTTGTTACCACAGCACAGCAGCGGCAACAACAATAAACACTAGATGAAATAAAAGCGGCAGCAAAATGCTGGCAGTGGGTGGATGTACATTGTAATTGCTTTAACAGCCACACACTCGTGCGACCGAACGGCAGAAAGCGACGCTGGTCAACACTGGCATTTTACAATCCTGCGCCGAGCAATTGTTCTATAGCTTAGCTTCTTTGCTAGTCGCTAACTATAGTGCGCATCCTGTTTGCTGAGGAATGCGATAGTCATGGCTTTTCGGCTAACGCATAACGCATAGTCCGTTGGCTCCGTGCATAATTGAGTGTGAGGCACCCTGTAGGGAAAGGTGAACGAGTATGCCACATCTTATTTGCAGGCATTGGAGAAATTTGAAGTGGTGGCGTTTAATAATAACTGCTTACTAACTATGTGCCAAGTGTTAGGGAGTAGCGAATCGAACTAACTGTACCAGATCAAACAGACGGTCAACACTTACTGCATGTTGTTGTGTCATTTCTAACAGGTACTTCACTTTTAAGTCATTCACAGTCGTTAAGTGTTGTCTAAATATGTATAATAAAAGATTTTAGCCTTAAAGAAAGGGATTATTATTTATATGTGTAGACAACGCTTACGCGTCTATAGTTGAGTTTGCAAGAACGCGTCAGTCGTTCTTCTTTTTCTATGTGTGGTGCCATTTGCAGATTCTAAGTGTAGCCAGGTCTTCCATCTGGTCTTTCCAATGATCTTCCACCTCCTCTGCTCTCCTTGGTGGTTACCGCGTTGAATACTCTCAGAGCTGGAGTGTTGAGCGTGTTATCTGGCGTCATAGAATAATCTATTCGATCAGAGAGTCCTGAACTTATCATCGTACCAATTTCGAAAAAGTATAGAGTCTCAGATGAGAGTTTGCTTACAAGATAATGCCAGTATGAGATTTCTTAAAATGTGTTATTGTTTGGATTAAAGTACATTTTAGGATGTAAGTAAACACATTTTTAGCCTGAAGCGTGAAAGAAAGAATATAATTTACCAAAGTTAGACCTTTTCTTGAGACGTGGAGATCCAGTTGCTCATATGGAAAAGAGACAACTAATTTTCGCTTGTTGTGTCAGAATCTTACCAGTCTTATAGTTAGTAGCGTATAATGTCCTACAAGGCATAGGGGTATCATGAAACGCATAGGTGTGTGTGTGTGAACTGCTCTTTCTAGTTGCTCATTCTTATATGGCACATATCTGAAGGAACTGGTCAACTTCCCGACAATGGCCGGCAATGTGGCCGGCAGTTGTATGTGGTTTTGTGTGGCGGATGCACACTGCATGCCTGCAAAGTGCCTTAGAGCTGGCGCACCGCATAAATTTCGCATGCGCCACACAAGAGCAATGCGTGAGTCGGTATGCGTACTACCATGGGCGTCCGTATTTCATTTTAGTGGATTCCTTCCGCTGCAGTGAGCGGACGAGATTCTACAGCCGAAATGTCGAGTCCACAGTGATGGGTACCCAGTCCTCACTCGACCACTTGGCTACTCCAAGACTTGAATATCGCCAAAGGCCATTCATTGCATTGCTTGTGAGACGAGGTTTATGATGAATGGCTTTGTGCATTCGCCGTGGCTGCCACTTACAATCTACCGAAGACACATACAGATAAACGCACACACACACATATATATATGTTTATATATATATATGGAGATATGTATAAGTGTGCGCCGACACATACAATATTTAGCACACGCCGGCTGACTGAAGTGGCTGAGAATGCACACGCAAGCGGCTTATAAGAATGCAGGGATGCTGCCAGGATGTGACATTAAAAGGAGATTTCTGTTTAATATGTCCGGTTGCAGCGCAAACGATGCACGCCAAGATATGTCGAGTGGTCAAGGCTTGGCGTGCGTGTGTGCCGGCCAGGGTTCACAACAACAAATGTGCTTTTGTCAGTCCGCTCTGGCGGGCGTGTGTGCGTCGGAGCGTATGTTTGCGTGGCGTGCAGCTGCTGCCGTCTCCGTTGATTGTTGCTTTTATGGCTTCCAAAACAAGTTTAACTGTAAATTGAATTATTTTATTTACTTTCCAATGTGGTTTTCATTTCACATTCTCGGCTCTTTTTGTGTTTGGTTGGTGAAAAATTGTATTTTCTCTTTGGGATTATCCTAATACGATTCTGTTATTCTCGTGTATTTCTAAAGATATAATAACAGATTAAATTTTATATAAATGTGTACATAACTATGTAATTAGAAGTACTTGCGGATACAAAAAAAGTATTTGAATACAGTCGGACCTGTCCTGTTGTTGTGAAGAGTTTAACAAAATTTAATACATTTTAGTTGAAGAAAGACATCCTTGTGATTGAAATCTAAGCCTACTATTCGACAACGCCGACCATATAATTACTTTTTTATTACCGATAAACTCCCAGAAGTGAATCACCAGCTCATCACAGATCGACGAAGCATTTTGAGTTTAGCACAAATTGATTCATCCTCTTTGCTGTCATAGGTCACCGCTTACGTCGTTATAGCCGAGTCAACAACGACGAGCCAGTCGTTCCTTCTTTTTGCTGTTCGAGATACCAAGTGCAGCCAGGAACATCTCCACTTTATTTTTCTAAAGGAGTGGAGATGTTTCTCTTCCCTTCCCCCATAGGTGGGTATCTAATCACAAACCTTTAAAGCTGGATTGTTATCTTCCATCCGGACAATATGACCTATACAGCTCAGCCGCTGCCTCTTGATTCGCTGAACTACCTCAATGTAGCCTTGTACATTTCATTAATCCTTCGACAGCTGTACTCGCCGTTGCCAATGCTCAGAGAATCGTAAATCTTCCGCAAAACCTTTCTTTCGAACACTAATACTCATGATGTCATTCTCCATGCCTTCGCACTATATAGGTTCTTCTTCTTCGTTACTGACGTAGACATCGAGTTAACAAAAGGGCGCCACCCGTTTTTTCTTCTTACTATGTGGCGCCAATTGGAGATTCCATGCGAAGCCACGTCCTTTTCCACCTTTTATTGCCAACGAAAGAAAGGTCTTTCTCTTCCCCCGCTTTCCCCGTGGGTACTGCGTCGAATACAGAGTTTCATTTCAGAGCTGGAGTGTTTACGTCCATGCTGACGCCATGAATTAGCTACAGCAGCCGCTGTCGAATGCGATATTCGCTATGCCATACATTTTTCGCAGAACCTTTCTCTCGAAAACTCGTAACGTCGACTCGTCGGATGGGTTCATCGTCCAAGCTCTCTCAAAAGCATGCTCAACGATTGAAATTTAAGTGTGCTATGCCTAATCCATAAAAAAGAAGACCCATAATCGCATATAAGGTTCTGTCGACCGTATTGTGTGAAAGATTAAGGCCCACCGTCAATAAACTGATTGGACCTTATCAGTGTGGCTTTAGACCTAGCAAATCAACAACCGACCAGATATTCACCATGCGCGAAATCCTGGAAAAGACCCGTGAAAGGAGAATCGACACACACCACCTCTTCGTCGATTTCAAAGCGGCTTTCGACAGCACGAAAAGGAGCTGCCTCTATGCCGCGATGTCTGAATTTGGTATCCCCGCAAAACTAATACGGTTGTGTAAACTGACGTTGCGCAACACTAAAAGCTCCGTAAAAATCGGGATACCAAACGAGGATTCAGACAGGACGATTTCCTATCGTGCGACTTTTTCAACCTACTCCTGGAGAAAATAGTTCGAGCTGCAGTACTAAATAGAGAGGGTACCATCTTCTAAAAGAGTGTACAACTGCTGTCGTATGATATTGATATCATCGCCTCCAACACCCGCGCCGTTAGTTCTGCTTTCTCCAGACAGGACAAGGCAGCAACAGGAATGGGTCTGGCAGTGAACGATGGCAAGACGAAATATCTCCTGTCATCAAACAAACAGTCGTCGCACTCGCGACTTTACTCTCACGTCACTGTTAAGAGTGATAACTTTGAAGTCGTAGATAATTTCGTCTCTCTTGGAACCAGCGTAAACACCACCAACAATGTCAGCCTGGAAATCCAACGCAGGATTACTCTTGCCCACAGGTGCTACTTAGCACAGAGTAGGCAATTGAGAAGCAAAGTCCTCTCTCGACGAACAAAAACCAAACTGTATAAGTCACTCATAATTTCCGTCCTGCAGAGGCATGGACGATGACAACAACTGATGAGTTGACGTTGAGAGTTTTCGAGAGAAAAGTTCTGTGAAAGATTTATGGTCCTATGCGCGTTGGCCACGGCAAATATCGCATTCGATGGAACGATGAGCTGTACGAGATTATCGACGACATTGACATAGTTCAGCGAATTAAAAGACAGCAGCTACGCTGGCTAGGTCATGTTGTCCGGATGGACGAAAACACTCCAGCTCTGAAAGTATTCGACGCAGTAACCGCCGAGGAAGCGGAAGAAGAGAAAGACTTTACCTCCTTTGGAAGGACCTGGCTTCGCTTGGAGTATCCAATTGGCGCCACGTAACGAAAAGAAGAAACGACTGACGCGCGGATGTTAACTCGGCTATAATCGCGTAAGCGGTGTCTACGCCAATTAAGAAGCAGAATTAGTTTTGAGGGGATATCAAGTTCATATAGCATTGAAGTTTTTTATCTTGCTGTCGAAGGCTGCTTCAAAATCGACAAAAAATGGTGTGTGTCAATCTTCAATTCAAGGGTATTTTCCAAGGTTTGGCGCGTGGTAAATATGTGTTCGGTAATAAGTCTTCCAGATCTAAAGCTACACTATTAAGGTCCAATTATTAAGGAGACTTACGTTCCTTGTGTTTGTTGACAGGCGTGCTTGGCGTTATCTTCGCTACGACAAGATAGTGGCCCGAATCGATGTCCTCAACGAAATTGAAGACATGCCGTCCATCCATCAAAATGATAGATTTGGTTGTGAATTTTTCGACGCAAAAGTAGGACTGTAACTGTTTGCCCAGAAGCATGACTGTACCTTATTACATCGCGCAAATTGATTAAAGCGATTAATATCAATCTCAGCAACTTCGCTAGGTACGCCAAAGGCGTGTCTATCAAGACATTTTAATCTCTGTCTGGTAAAAGCTCGGTAATAAAGAAGGAAGTGACGAGACAATTCCATTTCGCCTTCCTCCGCTTAGGTTTGGTAAAGAGGGTCCGACAAAATATTTAACCTTACCGCCAGTGAATCTATTAGATAGTTTCCTGTCAGATCACTCACAAATGCAACGAGATTGACCAAAAGTCAGTAATTTGTATTTGAACTTTCACTTTAGTATCTGACAGCTAAAGTAATTCGTGGACTGTGAGCAAAACTATTATACTCTGTGCAACAAGTTGGCAATGTTTGAAAATGTTTGAGTTGGGGTTCGTTTCATTAAAATCAAAAATATTCTGCTGATATAATGTCAAGAAAGCAGCTTAGTTTCTAATGAAAGAAATTATCACAGAGTGAATTCTCGAGTAAATCATTTTTAAAATATTTATAGATTTTCTAAGAATCCATAAAATCGGATGTGATAATGAATGCCACTAATTACTTTCTATCTTTCCCCCCTAAAGTACAACTTTCCTTACTTATTATTATGTTAAAATGTAATATAAATACTTAATTAAGAAAACAAACAGATATTGAAGATGCCTTTGATTGGATACCCTAAATAGGCTGTTCAACTTCAAGGTATTTCTAAGCTCAATTTCAAGTGTACAAATATGGCATCCTGCGAACTTGCTTTTAAGTGCACAAAGAACTTGCCACTTCACTACTGTAAAATCGCTTAATTTGCGAAATTTTCCCAAAACCCATTAGCTATTTAATTAGCAGAGAGCTAAATTCAAAAATACAGTTCTACTTAAAGGAAACGCTCTGTTGAATGCAGTGAAGTCTCTGCTTTATTTCGGCATTTCTCCATTTCTTGCCGGTAATGTGGAGCTTTCACCGAGCCAAACAATCAGAACTCATGTAAACAAAGAGTTAAGCAGATTTAAAAGATTTTCCTTTCTCTTACTTACGCAAAGCAAACATATATTTTCGGAATTCTTCTACACATCAAGTGATTAAATAGATCTTTCTTTCGCTTTTGTTAGCCCGAAATGCAATCAACAGCACAAATTCAAGCAGCAGCAAGAGCAACAAAAGGCATTACATTGGCGAGCAGTTGTATTCGCCCTATTAGAGCACACACACACTGCTATACTACTATAGTGCATACAAACCTTGGACCACAGCTCGCTGCACTGACCTAGTTTCACTGTGAAAGCAAAGCTGAAAGGATTACACGAAACAAATCGGCCTAAGAATGCTGCCCGGCAATTGGTTTATTTCTTTGTATTTCACCTTCGTTTCGTGCAGATTATCGGAATATATTTTCGACAATTTGGTACCACTCACCTAATCCTTTATTTACCAATTTATTGGCTTTTAGAGTTAGCCGACAATTGTTACTAATACTGCTTCTAAGTGTTTAGCGATTATAAGCATGCCTAAGATTTTTTAAGACAAAATTGTATTTCTACTTTCAGCTAGAGTTTATGTGTTATATTATATTTTGGAAGGAATGTTCGAGTGGAATATTTTTATGTTTTATCAATTATAATGAAATATTTGAACCATTTAGTGAAGCATGGCTTTGAAAAACCGAGCTATATCTCCAACATATTTTCGAGATCTTAAAGGAAAGTCGGCCTCATTTGGTAGGATTTTAAGAAGCTTAACACAAATTCAATGGCTTCTTGGGAATATAAAAAAAAAGATAATTGAATATTCTTTACAACAACAATTTCATTAAGAAAATTTAAAAAATTCAGTAAACATCATCTGTACGGATACGAATTCAATGTTTCGTCGGAAAATTTAATCCAATGCAAAAGTCCTCAAATCAATTCATCAGCATATCTTCATGGATGAGAGTCTACGGGATCCTAGTTGTCTTACATAATTATGTATTTCTTGAATTTTTTTGTAAAAAATTATTGTCGCTGTCGCGAGGTGCACTTGTGATTTGTTTATAGTTAGAGGGTTAAAAAATGTTAACAACGCAGAAAAAACATTGCAAATAAAATTAAATTTGCATCAAAAAGCTGAGATTTTAAGAAAAATCGATGAAGGTATCTAAGATGGCCATCTCAAAAACCTCGTTGCCTCAAGGGGTTTGAAGACCCATTAGAATATGCTAACTCACAAAAGTCTTGGATGAATTCAGAGCTATTCTTCCGCTATCACTCGTTTATTTAGCAGATATATTTAGTGTTTTCTATCGTTTTTAAGTGTGCAAAAATATTTTCAGGTTCGCAAATTTTCTGCTGAAAATAATTTACCATTAAGGGCATTATTGCCGATTAACAACTATACTCCCCACAAGCCAATTGACAAGTTACAGTCAGATGACGTGACAGCTGATTTACAGCCCATGGATCAAAATCTCATAAGATTTCTCAATTAAAGATACCGTTGTGCACTGTTATGGTGCGTTGTAGCACAAGAAAACGTTCCGGTTGGGAATATTTTGAAACAACATTCAATTCGTGAAGCCATCTTGCTTTTTAAAGCAGCATGAGATGAATTGGCAAGAGCTGTGCTGGGAGAAATATATAACAGTGGGAAGAGGAGCAATATGGCAGCGAAGAGGAAATTCCGTTACTTACATTGATTAGATCAAATAGTTATCCCGATGATACACTACGAGAAGTTCGAGAGAATCGTTATTGTCCAAGGTGGGTGATGTTAACGTTAGCAGTGAAGACATCGGAAATTGAAACGACGATCAAAATACGGAAGATGATGAAGATTTCGAAGTGACTGACAATGAAGTTGAAGAACGAGTTATCTAGGAAGATATGCGACAATAGAAAGTGAGTTATTCGGTACATAGAAGTTGATGATCTTATTAATTATTAATATGCATACTAAAATTGTCAGGAGCTATTACACAAAAGAAAAGAAACAAACAAGTCTCTTCAAAACCGGATCTTGCAAATTAATATGTAAGTATAATGTAAACAAGTACAAACTAAATCTAAGTTTCTTTTCTTTGAGTAAGAGTGAGTCATGCAAATAAATTGGACTATTAAATCACCAAATTACACCGGTCAACACGATTTTTGTGTCTGACATCTACATATTAAATTTTAGTTTCTCCTATGACAAAAATAAGGAAAAACAATTTTTTTCCGGTTAAAGTTTGCTTTCGTAAAAATTAGAGCAATTTTTCGATTTTTTTTTCTTATCGTCTAAAGTATTTTTGCAATTAACGCAGGCGAAGTGAGGTACACAATTTTCATTTTGATTACTGACTTTTAGGTTGAAATAGGCTTCATAGGCTTCGCAATGTTTTAAATTTGTTGAGAAAGCAAATTTTTTACTTCTAACTCAACATCATTTTTACACTGACTTGATGCCATTTTTTAATTGAGTAATACACTAATATTGTTGTTACAGCTATAATAAATAGGTTAACATTCACTACTGTGCCTCTTACAAATAATAATACTGTTTACTTTCGGGTTAATCAAAATGCAGCCACCTTTGATTTATGAAATAAAATAAAATATACTTATCGATGTAGATCAGGCCAAAGCAAACTTTAAGAACTAAAGATTAATATTTAAGTGTTTTTCAATGTCCAGAATCAGAATTCAAGCATGAGAACAGAAACCCGAAAAAAATATTTTTTTTGTTGACCGGTGTTATGTTTGTTTCCGTGTTTTTGTCAAAATCGAAAACCCTTTGGAAAAGCTAATATTTCGGAAAAGTAAAACATGTTGGAAAGTTTTGCTTAACTTTTTAAAGGTCTAGAACCTAAAATTTTAATATATAAAAATTTTAAAATTAATAATAAATTTATATAATTTTTTTAACTTAAAATATTTTTATAATTATTGTTCCATAACAATACAAAGAAGTAATTATTACAAAAAATTAAAAAAAAAATAATTCTAAAGGCTTACGTCCGTGGGTTTCAAGTATATAGCACATCTTGGACCTAAGCGGCACCACTGATTGAAATTGCAGTAATTATCATTAGATAAAATTCACATGTGGTTCAAAAAGATACTGACAGTAACGTTGGATTCATTAACGACGTATGGATCACAAATGCCTTTGACGTGCAAAATAATCGATGTTAACCTAGATGCCCGGGAGTATATGGGCCCATTCTTCGTAGTATAAACATGGCGAAGTACTTATAGTCCAGTCATTTAAGCTTATATTAGGTAAGAATCCCAGAATTCGAAATAAATAAAAAATCTGTAAATATTTGCAGACATATAAATGGGTATATCGAATTCCGAGGTGAACTTACTATAATGACTGGACTATTATTAAGTAGTAGTAGACTGGTAACTTAGTTTGTCTATTTTCATGACTCCTTTGAAGGGTGGTGTTTTATAGGAAAATAAAAAGGAATTATCTTGAATATTTAGAATGTTTTTATTTACATATTGAAAAAAAAAAAAATTATTTTAAAAAATTTTATACTGTATTACTATACTATTATTGTCACTTGAAGTTGGAACCCCAGGTGATTTTGGCTCTTGATGTTATCTGAAATCAAATATTCCTGTTTATTCTTAATCTATAGACATGTCATTCTGGTCGGAACTACTGAAGTTGAATTTCAGGGGTAAATAACAAAATGGCGGACTTTGAAAAAAAAGTCCTTTTATTTTAACAAAGAAAGGGTTGTAAAATAAAAAGTTAGGGATGAAAAAAATACTCGTTAGTACCGACGGGAACTATAAGTATGCAGAATAGCCTGTTGAAATTTGAAAGCAGCGGTTTAGTAGAAAAAAAGTTAGGAACCGGGCCGACCACAAAAACAGTGTTTTGAAAAAAAAAAAAAGAAAAAAACGTGTTTAAAGTTTACCATCTCCGAGAGAGAGGACTCTGAGGAACTCTAGGAAACTTATGACTCCCGAAATATTTAGAATTTCCGTCTGAGTATATTCTCAAAACTTTGTACCTTCAAATTACGCAAAAAAAAATCGAATTTTTGAACCCAAGTTACCAGACTACTACCTATATTACTTTAGAGTGATGAGGCAGTGTGGCAGCCATATATTTTTAGGCAACATCAATATAGCTATATGCTATAGTTTTACGATATCAATGATTTGAAACATCAGGAGCTTATTGGTAAGAAAAGGAACGCGTGTAAAATTTCAGATCGATATCTTAAAAACTGCGGAACAGACGGATAGATGTTCGGACAGACCCCCTGCTGATCATTTACATATGTATTTTATAGCGTTTTGGACGTTTGCTTTTGGGCGTCACAAACATCGTAACAAACTAAGTATTATGGTATGAAAATTACGTGTAACGTTGTTTGTCCGGTGGTGCTGCTGAGAAAAAGTTCTATTGTCAAAATCAAAATCACCGACAAAATTGACTTGACTTGACTGTCCTTAATTACTATCCCAAATATGAGCGTGGTCTGTTTACCAGTTTGTTTACAGCAGCTACTTAAGTCGGTATACCTTAGTAGTCGAACAATGAATTTATCAAAAATTTTGTATTTCTAACCAAGTATATGGGTGCATAATCGTTGCGAATGTTGGAAAACGCTTACGATTGTTCAGTTTTATCAAAAACACAAGCCCACGAGTAGTAAAAAGCCTTGAAAAATGTTCGAGGGATCGTTCAAGACATGCCTCGTTCTGTATGACTTTCGACCCTTTTTAAAGCTTTGATGAAAAGCTTTAACAAGTGAACATTTTAAAAGCACAAATATTAATTTGAAATAGGCTTTGAAAATTCATTATATTTTCTATTGAAAAATATATAAATTAATCAAAGCTTCGCTTTATCGTAAATAGTATTATCACTGCAATCAGTGAGTTATAATTATAATTCATATATACCATATTCACAAAAATGCGTGTGTGTTAATTATATTTCGTATGTGTTTTTCTTACTAAATATTTTTAACACAACTTTGTAATATTTTTGAATGAAATTCTATATGACAGCAATGGCCTAATGTATTTGCAAGTAAAAATACAAAAACCGCTAGGATCCAGCAAGAGTTCAATTAAATAAACTATAAATTGAATTGTAAAAAATAAAATAAATTAATAGATTTGTGGTTTCTTATTTCACAATAGTTAGTTAGACGAATATGTACATATGTTTGTGCTTCAGTGGCTTCTTCCTAGGAATTTCTTGGGAATATATTAGCAAAGAAGTGAAATTCCATATTAAATGCTTACTTTAATTTTTCAGTATTATATGAGTATGCAAATTGGATTTGAAAATTAATTTAAATTCTATTATGATATCAATTTATAATTTATGATTTGCAACTAACTAAATAAAATGCTTCCTTTCAGTTGTTCAGGAAATTTTTAATTTATATTCACGCAAACATCAAGATATGAATTCAATGTTTGCCAGAAATGATTTATTTAAGACAATCCGATGCGTTGTTTTCCCCAAAGGCTTAAATTTCAATTGCTATTTTGTGCCTTCTCATATGAAATATTGTGTGAATTTATAGTGTCTGTCTTATTGACTGGCACAGATACTCGGCCACCACAAATCTTGCAATGAAATGTGCCAAAAGTAAAAGAGTTAGTTGCAATTTCCGTGAAATGGAAATTTGCTAAGGTTGAATACTCAATAAATGTTCATTTAATCTGAGTAAAAGTGCTCTTGACCAATAATATACATATGTACATATTTACACATGGACCAATGCCCAGTAGGAAATTGAATGCGATGGCTTGGTTTAAGACTAATGTGCTCAGAGCCGAGAATTGACAAGTGGTTTTTGTAGCAACCGTTATACTATAGGTCTTAAAATAAAATTTTGTCAATTTGTGACTCCCCTGCGGCTGCGCCTGCCGAAAGAGCTTTTTTCCATTTTTACCAAAGATATCTTTTATAAAATCTTAAAATATTTTCTAAACAGTACAATCGCTGAACTTCGCATTAAATGAACGTTCATTTACCATCAATGCGTGAAGATCCATTAAAAGGCAAACCGTTTTACTTTATTCTCATCTATTCGTGTACGTTTAAATTACAAATGCGTAAGAAGTGCTTGAACCGAAGTTAGATGTCACTAAGTGTATGCGCTTCAAAGCTTTCACATTCGTCGACGATACTTACGACAGTGTGTAATTAACTTCGGCGCTGCACTTTGATCAGAAATATTTCGCAAATACGAATACGAATGTGCTCATAAGGCTTTTTTCGTTCACTCAAGAAAACTCTGCGGCAATTGTCACATTATTTAATCAGCTGACTAAAATGATCGCACAGTAGTTGGATCTTCGTAACCGTAACGAACCCGGATTTTTAATTTTGAGAAAAGTTTGCAGCTTAAATAATGTTCTGTGCACAGGAAGCTTTTATAAACTGTTTAAAGTTTCAGTTCAGAATATAGATTGAGTTGAGGGAACTACTTTCTTAATTTAAACATATCATCGTAAGTTCTCTGAAAATAAGCTTAAGATCACTAATCAGCCAGAATAAACTTTAAAATGTATTTCCCGGTGCCCCTTTCAGAATCCTTATTATGCTTAACAATTAAGTTTCATATCCTCCTACACAAGTTTTTTGATATGGTTGGATTCTCATTTCTTCATTTGCCTGAGCTAATGTCCCTCCACAACTCATACCTGTACCTCAACTTCTCCGAAAATCTGTTCGTCGGTTTTTACCTAAAAGAGGTTCCAGAACAATATACCTGCTCCAGTTTTGAATGTTCTGAACTTCAGTCCCTTGTTGAGCTTTTCAATCCTTTTCATGCCTGGTCGATTAAATAGCGATGACTGCACAAAAATAACCAGGCAGAAATTGTTCCCACTAGTTCGTCACATCAGAACCTTCTGGGTGGGTATATGTAAACATGTAGTATAAGCAAGCCTGTGCACACTTTAGCCAGTAATCGTTGTGGGTGTCGTAAAATTTACTCTGTCGAGTCTCAATAGAACAATTTTACTAGGCTAAATAAACAATGCGTCATGTACAACAATAGAAAGGACACTAAAATCTGTGTAATACAACAAAAGCATGCATGGTGCAACGAATAAAATCCAACTTTCCAATTCTGTCAAAAATACTAATAAAACATTTACGCTTGCACTTAAATGCGGATGGATTTTATTTGCGAATGGATATAGTTCTACAAAAGTCGACTGCTTACTAAGCACAAACAGATGCAGCACCGACACACACCAACACATATACATATGTATAGTATATATATGCGCTTTGAATGCACATTTCCTATGTTACACTTGCATAGCTATATAAACTACCGTTAAAGCCCATGCGCCTACACAACTAATCTGCCATGACCTAATGGGAATTAGAATGTTGTTTCATGGCAAAATCGATTTGATCTCGGATTACATAGATACACCCCCTTTTTATTTATACTTGCATATATTTTTGGCAGAGCTCAAATGCATTGTTTCGTTATTGCCTTAAGTATTTGTAAGAACTTTTGCGCAATGGTACTAAGTTGCTGAACGTTATTGAGCTTGAGTGACTCGTAAAAGATTGGTTTGTATCAATTTACAATGTCTTTGCCTATGTATGTACGTAAAATATTTATGTAAATTACACTCTGAAGCTGTGCGCCACACAAGAAGCTTCTGAAGATCTCATATCCAAAATAAGAAATTACAAGGCGATTAAATAAGACATTGTAGCTAGATTTAAAATCAAAAACAGATAATTGTATGGTGGAGTACTGAGAAAATGCGAATCGAAATCGTTATAATTTTTATTTCAAATAATCATTATATTTGGTCTTCAAAGAAAAATATAAATCGATTTCACGCTTTCTCGGATACAATTTTCGCAAAGTAGGAGTATGTGGCATAAGGAGCTTCTACTTATTTCTCCATTAGTCTTGTGAAACTAGTAAAGTTTGTAGAGTTGAAATATAAATTACTTGTTAGTTATGTAATTTAGGTCATGGTTCTATCTTTAAATTTCTATAGCTCAGAGGTATTTTATGGCATCGCTTTGACTTTAGACACATATTCCTCAGAATTGAACACTGTACAAAAACGACTATTGCGATAAAGTCGAAACTCACACCTGCTTGGTAATACGCGGCTCTAAACCTTTCTTTTCCACGAAATTCACATATTTTTTATACATATGACAAATGACAAGAGTTATCGAAAAAACGTACTTGAAAGACTTGTAGGAAATTTTATTTTCTACAAAAATATCAAAATTGCTATCATTAATACTTCTCGAGATATTCGGCTTTTTAAGCAAGGCTTTATAGAATTTTGATAGATGGTACGTAATAAAAAATTGGAAATCCATCGACCCCCGCCACTTTGTTGTTCTTTAGACGAGCAATGGTTATTCGAACTTCTCAATGCTCGAACACTGGAACGTTTGCTCCATTGTCATCGATTGGAGAATCGGGTTCGTCTTCTCCTGGCGTTATGCTTTCTCTGCCATTCAGCTGGCTGGAGAAGTGTTCCCTCCATAATTTTAGTATGCTCTGGGCATCAGGCACCAGACCTTCTGTTCTACAAGAGTATGCTCCGGTCTTGAAATTTTCTGTTAGTCGCCGCATCTACTCGTAGAATTTTCGAGCATTACCCCTGTCGGCCAGCTTGTCAAGCTCTTCATACTCACGCATTTCGGCCCCTTTCTTTTTCTTTCCGCAAATGCGTCTCGCTTCTCTCTTCAACTCTCGGTATTCATCCCATCCCGCACGTGTTGTGGTCGATCGTAACGTTGCAAGGTGGGCAGCCTGTTTTCTCTCCGCTGCGACAAGCACTCCTCGTCGTACCAGCTGTTCTTTTGCATTTTCCGAAAACCAATGGTTTCGGTTGCAGCTGTTGACGAGTGCTCTCCAAGAACAGGAGTGCAAGTCGAGTAGAAAATCGTTCGGCTATCTGTTGAGATTGCGACTTCTCGACGTCGTAACTTTCTTGTGTTTGTTTACATGTGTTTTTTGCTGCACAGAGGCGGGTGGAAATTTTCGCTGCAACAAGATAGTGGTCCGAGTCGATCTTAGGATCTCGGAGCGCACGCACGTTTAAAACACTGGAGACGTGTCTTTCGTCTATCAGAACATGATCTGTCTGGTGGGTGGATATTCGATCCGGAGACATGCAGGTAGCTTGGTGAATATTTTGGGCGTCTGCGAAGGCGATCAGCCTCAACCCATTTGGGTATGTTTCTTCGAGGAAGCAGAATTTATCAACTGTTGTGCCAAAGATGTATCACAGCTCTTATAGGTGCGCCCAAAGCGGTCATAGAAACTGATGTTTTCTGGTTACCCAGAGGATATGAAACATAATAATTTCTGGCCACTCCCAAGTGAATGACAATCAGAAAACTTTCCTCACTTGCGTGAACTTTTATACATGACTCCATCGTCCATCATTTCATCGAATTTTGACTTTTCTTGGCATGCTTTTGCCCAGCTCGTCTTAAGACAAAGCATGGGTTTAATAATGTCGATCACGTTACCTGACTTGACTGTAGAAGTGAAGTCTTTTGTTTCGGGCGATGCTCTCCACTGCTGCCATTCTTCCTAAGATAATTCCGGTAGATGTACAAACCGAGGTTACTGCCTTGTCTATTACGCTAGTTTTTGACTGTGGAGTTGCCTGCTGATGCATTATAGGCTAGTTCCATGGCTTATAGTGTTCCGGGCCATCCGTATACTTGTATAAGATGAATGTGTTGCGCGCACCTAACATATCTTTACGGCAATCATCTTTTTTTATATTTACTCTGAACCATCATTTTCAATTAAAAAGTCTGTGCTTACCAAAGATAAATTTTCCTGCAGGCAGTAGTCACAACGCCGATTTTGTAACACAGTTTCAATAGGTGACAGGCTTAACACTAATAAAAGAGTTCCCCCTATGTATAGTAAGTAATTAGACTTCCGTACGCTTGTCCACCAATAGCGATAGAAAGAGAGATAGCACTCCACCCTGCGGAGTGCCTCCACAGATTTGTTTGGCTATTTGAGCGTCGTTCTATGGTGTACCCATTGATTCGATACTATTCAGAATAGATTTTGCAATAATGTTTTTGTGCGCTCCCGAAATGTCCAGGAACACTTCAAGGTACTCCTTATATTCGAGAACCCTTTCATTACGTATATTAAATACTACCGAATGGAGTGCCATCTCCACCGATTCGCCTTTTGTGTATGCGCTTTGGACAAGCTTCCAGGAAAACTAAATTTTTAGAAGTAAACTTTCACTAAAATGTTAAAAGAAGAGTGCACAAACAAATATATTAAAAATTGATTAAAAAAGTTTAGTTTTATAGTCATTTTCCAGTTGAGGGCAAAGGGCATAACCATTAACTTTTACTAATATTTTATAGGTGGTTTCCAAAATCATGATTACAGCCTATAAGAAGGTGCTTAAGAGTCAGAATAATTATTAAAATTACAAGAGGTCCTTAATTGGATAATGGAGAAAGAAAACGATGATGGTGATTATGATATTTTTATCAATTTTCCATAGGAAGTGGAGAAGAGAAGGTAAATGAAGATGATTTCTTAGCTCAATCTATGGTGTGACTGGAAGATTTAAAATAGTTTCACGTCGTCAAGACAATTCCAATTGAAAGGAATGTGATTAAGAGCTCCTTGCATACTTTACTAAGCTTACAAGAGTTGGTAAAAGTAATTTTGGTGAACGACGAGTTTCACACAAATATTGCTGAAAAGTGGAATGAACGCCAAACAAAATGACACAAATATTTTTTTCCTAAGCAACGAAGAAGTGAAAGAATTTTTGGTAGCTTTGCTTTCAAGTGGTTATCACTAACTTCCTACAAAGACGGCTTATTGGATTGTAAGTGATAATATTCGTGTTCTTATGGGTGTACAAAGTGCTTTCCAAAGCAAACCAGACTTAAAACAAATGGTTTTTTTCGGCAAAATCAATTTATTTTATTCAAAATAGCCTCCTTCTGCTTCAATACAGTCTTTTTGCATGGTCCAAAAGCATGTCGAACGTTTGTTTAAGCTCGTTGGTCGGTATGGCCGCCAGTATGCCGGTGCAAGCCTTTTGATGGCCTCTACGTCTGCATAACACAATTTTGAGTGGCCGACATGTTGATCGTCATTTATGTCCTTACGACCACTTTTAAAACGTTGAAACCACTCGTGCACTCTGCTACGGGATAGGCAATCATCGCCATAAACTTGTTTCTTCAGTTGAAAAGCTTTGGTAAAAGTTTTACCAATTTTAAAATAAAGACTAATGTTGGTTTTTGTACGAAACTCATTTTCGCACCTATAACACAAATATACTGACACTTAAAACAATATAACTTCACTTCCAATCAATGAAATGTCATGATATGCCTTACTGGACAATCGATAAAGATAGCAGATTCTAATGTATCAGTCGACATATAAATGCCTCCATCAGGGGGCGCTAGATTTAAAAAGTCCTCTTTACTTTGGAAACACCTTGTAAGTCGAAATAGGTTCTTAGAAATCAAAATAAAAATGCAATTTTTTTATAAAAGTCTAGCGTTTGCTCAACTAACAAAATATTTAAAAGTAATGCCAATAGAATTGATTCGCCTTATAACGTGTAGTCAAGCACTTACAAGCAAAATTGCCTAAAATATCAAAAGAATATAGTCTGTTCTACTCCGCTGACATTTTTTTTGCCAAACTACTATTACAAAAACAAATTAACCAAGTTTGTGGCGTGGTTTGGAAATCTAACTAAATGCTGCTCAATTGTGCACAAAAACGTTTTTTGCTCAATTTAATACTTAAATTGCCTTTATTCTCAAAACTTAAAAAAATAAGAGCTAATTAATAAATGGCAATAAAAACAATTTTATACTGGTAAATTTGAACATGATATGTTGTTGTAAAAAATAAATTAGAATTTGCCAAATTTGTTTTTAAAGGCGCGATAACCCAGTTGTTATCTTAATGCAGTCGATTAAAATCACTTAACAGTAATTAGTAATTTTGTTTTCAGATAGTTAGGAAATAATTTTTAGGTGGAATGGATTACTCCTTTTAGTGAGCATTTTCTTCGAAGTTAAATTTGTCGCCTTTGAATAACCAACGAAGAAATTCACAAAATATTGGCACCACTTTACCGAATAAATTTTTAACAAACTTCCAATAAATAAACGACAACTTAAACAGGAATTTTTCAGGAATTTTTATTTTCAAGTTAACTTATGAATTCAATGAACTACAACGAAAAGCAACAAACACGATATGTTGTTGTAGTCGCAATTTACGCAGCATCACTTTTTATCAGAAATATGTATATATGTATATGTGTTGTATATATTTGGTATATGTCGATGGC
Source organism: Bactrocera correcta (assembly GCA_027475135.1). Classification (NCBI taxonomy): domain Eukaryota; kingdom Metazoa; phylum Arthropoda; class Insecta; order Diptera; family Tephritidae; genus Bactrocera; species Bactrocera correcta. The sequence goes on along the minus strand of CM050323.1, from coordinate 2,785,826 downwards.
GCTCACGTTCCGCCACTTAAAAGTCGCCAAGTGAAAAACTTCGGTTCTATTGACTTGGTGGGCGTCCACGGTTGACCAACGTGAACTAGTTACTTGATAAATACTTACAAATAAATTTGCGGGCGCTTCCGCTTATTTTGGTGTTTTGACCTTTTTAAGCTAATGGCGTCACATTTTGATTGTTTCCCCTTCCCCCACTGGCATATCACGCTGCCTAGCACGTCGTCTGTCTTTGGCTTTGTATCAGTGTGTTTGTATATTTGTATAATTTGCGGTTGTTTGATGAGTTCCTTTCATCGCATTTTGTGGAGGCGCAATAACGGAGCAGACTACGTTGCGGCATGAATTTGATATTCCTGAGATTATCATTGCCGGTGGCATTGTGGTATTTTCCATTTAAAAGAGGATTGATTTCTTGTGATAGGAAATTGCTGAAACTTAATCTGGAAGACATTTGGAATACAAATTACTAGCATTTAATCTTATAATTTAACAAAACAGAATGACTATGCAAAAATCTGAGCTATACAAATAAAAAGATTATCTTTTAGGTGGGGACAAAATAGGGTTTTTATTTTTAGCAAAGTAAATTTTACCCACTCCTCAGATTATGATAAGGAAAAATACTAAAAATTCAGTAATATCGTAATATGCGGATCGGTGTCATCAACATTTTCTTTACAATGTTGCTTGTAGCTAATAAAATATTTTAATATTAACTGATATTTTCGATACATAGTCATCTGGATCAGCGGGACTCCGTTCGGTATATGCTGGATAGAGGAAGGTTCTTATGATAAATATTAACAATAGAGATATTTTTTCTCAGAAATTTATTCATCTGTTTAATGTGTTCTTCCTTACTATCTGCTCAATCAGATACACCGTTCGGTATCCATTACGTTACATAGTTAAATTCTAAACATTTTAAGTTATTACTGTACTCGTTGGTCTTGATTTCGTAAGAAACCCAAAATGGAACTCTTCCTTGATTTCCAAGCACCCGAGTTTAAAGCAACAGTCGGCCGCTTTTAGAAAAACAAAACGTTATACAATAAGCATGGAAGGGCTAGGTGTGGAGGTAAGCGATTTATTTATAATTTTGCAATTTTCAAGAATTAGGACTAGGGAAAATTTGGGACTGATTGTCCTTACGCTTGACATTACCATGTTGTTCAATAAGTTTTGTCGTTTGATAGGAAATACACAATTTTATGATTCAAAATACACTGTGTTATTCTACATAATCCCCTAAGTATTAATACACTTACTTACACGATCCCCTAATCTGTGGATCCCATCCCTGAAGTTAGAATACGGAAGGTCTGCAAAATACGCTTCAACAGCCTTTATTACCTCTTTATTTGATGAAAAACGCTTGCCACGCATAAATTTTTTGAGTTCTGGAAACCAATGGAAGTCGCTGGGGGCCAAATCTGCTGAATACGGGTTTTTTCTTCAACTGGTCCAAAAGTTTGCAATAATATTCAAAATTAATTGTTTTATCGGTTTGCAAGTAATCCACTAACAAAATTCCTTCTTGGCTGCTTTCACGCGGCTCCTTTCGAAGCCGAACAACCAGGTTCACACCATTCTTTAGCTTCTTGTTTTGATTCAAGATCATGTTGATAGACCCTAGTCTCATCCATAGCGATAAATCGACTTACAAAATCCACTTTATCACTTTTAAAACGGTCCAAATGTTGCTGAGAATTTCGCATTCGAATGTGTTTCTGTTCCATTGTTGGCAAATGCGGCACCCATTCCCATACATCTTTCTAAAATCCAAAATTTCACTAAAAATTTGACTCACCCTGCTTAATGAGATGCGTAGGGCCTCTACTAAATCTCTCTCAGTCAATCGACGATCTTCCAAAACCATATACTGCACTTTGGCTATGATTTCTAGTGTTGATGCGCAAAACAAAAATGGGGCTAGTAGCCACGCCCTCTCGTATCGACGACAAAACTTATTGAACAACCAGGTGTTCAAGAGTATTCGAGAATATGTTACCACGCAATTTTAGAAATATATATATATATATATTTGGTGGTTAGTATGCAAGGATAACGATCTACATTGTATGTAACTTATAGGAGCTGAGGTAATCCGTAGTCTTATATCATATATTTTCGCCATTAAGCTCTATTATATCCAAAGCTATGCGGCTATATTATTTTGCTGCAATATTTTACAAATTGGCTGATATGCACAGTATAAAGCCATGTGGAGAAATCCTTAAATTATGCATGTGAAGACTATGGATCCAAATTTATCTACTTCTGGCATCAATAAGTTTTACTGACAGATGTCCTCTGAGTTTATTAAAGGTATCTTACATTTCATGATACATACATACATACGTATGTATAGTATAAAGTCTTCTTCAAAAATATTAAACCGATTTTGCGTCTTTTTATCAACAGGACACATTAGTACATACATATGTAAAGAATTAACCATTGGCGCTCGGGTTTACATATTTGGTATATGACGGTTAGATAAGTTATTTCCGCTCGACCATTTTTATACAATTAACACATACAACATACATCTTGTATTGCTATAATAGTTTTATACACAAGTTGAAGTTTCGTCAACACCTGAAGGAATTTATCCGTCTTTGATCTTTGCAAGTTGTAAGAGTATAACATTTTCGGTTATACCCGAACTTAGCCCTATCTTGTTAGATACCAGAGTGGTACTACGTGAAAGGATTTGTTTTTTAGGAAGTAGTTGTGGTTGTATTCTGCTGGCGTAGGTTTATGATATTATATCTTTGGGCTTGAAAACCACGCCGTTAGTTCTGCTTTCTCTAGAATGGATAAGGCTTGTATTGCGACTAAGCATCCACGTCACTTTTAACAGTCATAACTTCGAAGTCATAAATAATTTCATCAATCTTGGAACCAGAATCAACACCAACGACAAAGTCTGCCTCGAAATCCAACGCAAAATATCTCTTGCCAACAGGTGCTATTCGAACTGAGTAGGCAATTGAGAAGTAAAGTCCTCTCTTCACGAACAAAAACAAAACTATAAATCCCTCATTATTCCTGTTCTACTCTATAGTCCAGAGGCATGGACAATGACAACATCGATGAGTCGACGTTGCGAGTTTTTGAGTGAAAAGTTCTGCGAAAGATGTACAGTCCTTTGCGCGTTGTGGCGTCAAACAGCGAAAAGAAGAAACGATTGGAGCGCTGTTATTAACTATAACCGCGAAAGCGGATTCTATGCCAGTAAAGAAGAAGAAGAAGGAGTGATTGTCAGTTTTTTTCAATATAACTGTTATAAGGAAGTGTTCGTTCCTGTTCGAATTCATCCATTTGTTCACTGACTGAGAGGATTCGTACGCAGCAAGTTTGGTGTATATAACTTGCAAACTTGTTAGTTATTCCAAATTAAAGCCTTTATACTTTAATAAGACTTTAATTTAGAACTTATTTATAGTGTAAACTTATGCTTAATGGCATTTTAAGAGCAAGGCAACAGTCCTATTACGTCTATCTGAAATACTAAGCTGCCCTGCGAGAACATAAGAGTTTGGGGAACTTGATTTGAATAGTATTTGGTTACATTAGTTTACAGTTCCTTTACGACCGTAGACCTCTTGACACATCAGTCGCAAATTTTTCCTTTAGAGTTTTTCTTTGTTGAGCTAATATGATGTCGCCGGTGGCCTATTTTTTTAAACAGAAATTAAACAAACGAACAATTTGTTTTGCTTATTTTACGGGTATAACCCCAAAAATTGCTCTGGGTATAAATTGCAGAGTGTCTGGACTACTCTATATTGGGATGCACTTTTTTTCGTTTAAACCCTTTGTTCCATATACGAGCGACAAGAGATCTGACTTCAGCCTTCACGTGATCATGAAGTCTTTCCATATTAGACTTTGCATACCATACTAAGGCGCATTGACGGCGCATCTTAATATTTTGTTTCGGAATCGCTTGTTTTGTACAAGAGCTGCAATGTTGTATCTTATAAGTCCACACTGGTCTGAACACCTGCGTTTAGACCCGAATTTTATTACATGTGGATAGAGCAGAGTTTCAACCTATTGGCAAATACTATATGTACATACATGTTTTTGAATTATATTTCTAATTCCTCTTTTTTTTTGACATGACACTTCATCTAAGTTTTGTGTTCAGTGTCATGCCTAGGTATTTCGCAGTATTAAGCTATGGTATTTGCACGCCGTTTAAGTACAGAGGCATACTATAAATCTAGAATTGTTGTACATGAAATCCAAATGTACTGATACAGTTTCGGTTAATGTATTCGCCATTTAGCGGTCCCTTTCAAAAATTTTGTTTAAATGTTCTTGCAATCTTGCAATCGATGCAGTTTGTGTTTTGCCGACTGAAAAAACTGCAGTATTCTCTGCAAATGTTGCTGTAATACAATTGGTAAAAAGTAAGAGTTCTATTCGAAAAAAACGTTTCGGAAGATATGAATTTAAGATATTGTAATATTTCTTTTGGTAGAAGCATCTTAGTTTTGTTTAAGAGCCTGCTGTAGCAAACTTTATGACAAGGTTTAAAACCTTGAGCAAACTCATTTTTTTCAATGGAATTTTCAACGCATCGAGGTATACTATGCACTTCGTCAATTGTGAGTGATTTTTTCGTAAGCCAAACTGATGCACCGGTATCAGTTTTTTATCTTCGTTTATGTTGTTAAGACGCACAGCACGCAGTTCTCCATAAGCTTTGGAAGTATTGGCGGGAAAGATATAAGCGGATAGGAAGTTATGTCATTCGCGCGCTTTCCAGGTTTATGGAGCATAATCAGCTCCATAGATTAATAGTAGCTTTCATTAAAGCAGGAATTGTACTTTCATAGCATTTCTTTGTACCCGACCTTTGATTCCGAATTTTTTGCAGTTATTTCACAATTACGCATTATTAAATTTTAAAACCATTTCGCTCTTGGATGGAGAGGTAGATACTATGAAGAGATATTCTATCTTTACAGATTCTGCTGTCTCTCTCTGTTAAAAACCATCTGCATACGTGAATGCTCGGTTTCAATTAGTTTGTGGTAGATGGAAGGTAATCTGCCAATGTATATTTTAAGGATGTGATAGGCAGATGGTCTTCCACAGAGAGAATCAACAGAGACAGTAAGCATAGGACGTCTCTTTACAGTCTCTACCTTTTCACCCATGATGGACATGATTTTAAAATACCTATCTATAAATAATGGTGAATAAAAATTTTCAAAAATTAAAAAAAATCTTTTAAATGACCTTATCTGGTTTCTACATATCTGATTATTCATACTAAATAAAATCACTTTTAAATCGACGGGAAACAATGAACGTCGTTGCTTAAATTTATAGTGTTTATTTTTATAATCTTAAATTCATTGGTTGCTTTAGCCCAATTTATTATGCCTTACGTAAGCGAGGTAAACATGAGATAATATCTCGAATGACTGTTTTTATTTCCTTACTTATAGCCGTATTGTGTACCTTTATGCAGCCGTCTGTAAATATGCGCAATAACAACACCTACGAACAAGCATGTAAAACACGAACATTATTAAAACACAAAATGGTGAACCGGCAGCGGAGGGCTGCCTACGAAATCGACAAACCATAAAACCAGGTGAAATTACCTTTACTTGTAGTTGCGCTCAAATATGCACACAAACAGATACCGCAGTGCAAGCGGAGTGCAGAGGCGAGAGGAGGGGCAGGTGTTGCCAGTGAAATGACTTAATAAATCCAAGTGCAGCAGCATGCGCCGGCAAAGACCCGGCAAGGATCCCGAAGTGTTAAAGAGGAGGCGCCTACATGTATGCTTATATGCACATATATTTATACTATCCAGTTGCATATGTATGTGGGCATGCAGGTATTGTTTGGCAAGTGAACATATGGCGATTCTCACGCGTAGACACACACACACGCACGCATATATACCGACGTATGCACTATTTTTGCAAGTCTGTTTATACGTATGCAAATCTCTGTGTATGCGGCAAAAGCTATTGTTTTGACTTAATCAACATGCCACACGGTGTTGCAACATTGCAGTGTGGGAAATATGGTGGTGGTTTAAACAGTCAAAGTAGCCAATCTACACTGCCACAGAACGCAGACCAATACGAAATACCACAACAGTTACGAAAACAAAACTGTACGTATGTCTATAACGGCACACACACACACATGAGTGCATGCAAATGTACACAGGCGAATGATTCATACAACATGCGCAATTAAGCACCTTTTAAACCAAGAACAACACCGCCTCCCTAAGCAAGCCACATGCATACACACATGGAAACATCAATCATTGACACATACATATGCAAACACACACACATATATATGCTCTTGCAGATGAAATTGCACTGCCGTCTTACAATACTTACATACATATATGTATATAAAACGCTCAGGTGGTTACATATGTATGTATGTGAGTGTGTGTGAGCTAACAAGTGGTTGTTTGTAAACACTTTTGCGTTATTTTGCCTGTTAGTGTATGACAATTGGCCTGCTGTAACCACCTGAAATTGTGCACCTAATTTACTGAAACATGCTCGTGTTGTGTCCGTTATGTTGCCGAGATTTTCCACACCCGATGTGTATGTGTATGTGTGTGCGGAGCTTTCATTTACAAACTCCTCTTAAGGGACTAGTTGTAGCTTGCTTTAAAATTGATTAATTCTGAGTTTTGAGTGCTTAGTCGTGTGCGCAGCAAAATGTTTACCGATAGAATATATACAGTTAGGTTGCGAATTGTCTTCTCGTATAACTCGCTTTGATGCCCTTTATCGTTACTCTGTTTGCATGTGTGTGGACGAAAGCAAATTTTAAACCGTAAAACTCTTTGAAACGTCCATTATTTCTTTATATTTTAATTCTGAGGCTCAGAATGTAAAAAAAATTATGTAGTGTAAAGTTTTAGTAAATAATGTTCACCAACTTCTTTGTTTGCTTATTGGTTGAATCACTATCTTTAGCACATGATTAACAGTTATCAGAGTATGAAGTAACTAATTAGTGCATTAGTAAGCAAGAGTTGATCTGAATCAAAATTATAGGTTTGCGTCAATAGCATCTATTTGCCTTCTGAGGAGTCATCCTTAAAATTAGTATGAGAAGAAAAAATTTGTTATGAGGGAGAGCTTTTCAAACCGGTTCCAAAGCATCAAAAAATGAGAGACTAAGATTTTAGTAGCATTCCATGGATATTGTGCAAGTCTATTTTTCAGAAATCATTGTTTAAATCATATATTCAGAAAACATTAAACGAAATATGTGTTTCCATTAGATAATTTTCTTACAAATTTGATGTCTGATGTTTGAGTTCAAAGCTTTTATCGATATCGACTTTTCTGTTCTTAAAGCTCAAATATCTGTTTAAAAAATATCTTGTATGTCGATTTATTTACTAGTGCTCTTCCTATTTTTAATCTTCAGTAGACTATTGTCTTTCGTGCCTACTCATGTTACTGGAAAGTGCTACAAAAATCGCATAAAAGCTGTCTTTTAGATGACCTCTAGGTATACAGATATACTCTATTGGATTTTGAAATTGAATAACTTAACTTCGAAATACAAAGTGCGTTCCAAAGTAAACAGGACTTAAAAAAAAAAAAAAAAAATAAATAAAAACAGAACAAATGGTTTTCCGGCAAAATCAATTTATTTTATTCAAGATAGTCTCCTTCTGCTTCAATACAGCTTTTTGCATGATCCAAAAGCATGTCGAACGAGTGTGCAATCCTTTTGAATGGCCTTTACGTCTGCATAACGCTTTCCTTTAATAGGCAAATGCATTTTTTCGGAAAGGAAGAAGTCGCAGACCATTTTAAGTGAATGAGGAGAATGATTAACGGTTGAAATGTGATTTTTGGTCAAATAATCGGTCACAACCGTCGATCGAATGTTGGATTCTGAGCAATTTTTGGTCAGTCAATTTGTGCGGAACAAACCGTGCACACACCTTTCGTAACCCCAAATATTCGGTGAAAATGCAATAAACGTCCATGAATTTCAATGATGATTTCAGCTGAGTTTTAATGAATTCACGCACAGTTTCGATGGAATTTACGGTGAAAACGGATTTTGATTGGCCCACATATTGATCGCCATTTATTTCCTCACGACCACTTTGAAAACGTTGAAACCACTCGTGCACTCTGCCACGCGATAGGCAATCATCGCCATAAATTTGTTTCATCAATTGAAACATTTGCGAAATTGTTGGCTTTTTGATCGATGCTTGTTTTCGCATCGATAACACAATAACTTCACTTCCAATCTATGAAATGTCATTAAATTCTCACTGAACAATCGATGTATATATATGGATAGATAGATAGCAGATTCTGACGCACTTAACTTTATACTTCTATCAGCTATTTTTTCTGGCTTTTAAATCTTATCACACATAAAGGTACCTGTATAAAGTAATCGAAAGAAAGGAGTTATTAAAAATACCTCTAAAGTAACTGAGGAAAATATTTACTTAAAATTAAAAGAAGTGGGTTAACTTTATAATAATATTAGCGCAGTTTCTATCTAAAGTAGGCATTATAATCTGTCATCCTTTTGGAATAGGCATTCGGTCAGATATGTTAAAAATGAAAACAACAAAATTGTCACGAGGGTACTAAAAATAAGAATCACCATTTCTGTGTCTTCACTTTTTTAATATGTTTATCGTACTTGAAGCGTTTAAGTCAATCCCTAAAAATTCTTCCAGTCTCAACTCAACTATTATAACACCCGATATGACCTCGTGAAATGAATGTTGACGCCCAGTGTCACATCCACTTTTGTCATGTTCGCAACTCAGGTTAATGTAATTTGCGTTCGATTGTTAGAATTATTATTTCCATTTTAAAATACATTCTCTACAAACCCTCAGCGAAGATAGAAATCAGCCTACGTACTTTCAACAAAGCAACATTTAACAATTTCATTATTTATTTTTCATTTCACTTCTTTCGTTGTGCACTGACAAATTTCCATCGCATTTGACGTGGCTTTTGTGTTGTCATTATTTTTGACTGCCGCCGTTAATGTCTTTTAAATCAATCATGCCTATTCTAATTACAACAAATGCGTTCTCAATTTCCTTCTCACCAGATGTACAAAAGTAAATTCATTTTGCGGTTTCAATTTTCAAATTCACTTTATTCATTCACAGCTGACTTGCGCCTAGAACCGATTGCCTTTTCTTTTGGTGGAATTTTCGAGTTTTGTTTGTTTTTTTTTTACCTGCAGAGGAGCAAATTCATAAATATACGAGTAAATGCGTTTGAATTAAATATTTCGTTTTCTTTCGCTAAAAATAATTCAATTTAGCGTCATGCTGACTACGTAAATTCGAAATTCAAAACAATTTTAGTATAAAGGAGAGGTATTCTATTTAATATGGGAAAAGTTGAGAGTATGAAGACCAATAGACATAATCATTTCACCTTTCTATTTGGTCTTAGAGGTCAGGAAAATATGCCGCCTTATGACCAAAATTTGTCCAAGTCAGACCAAAACTATTTAAGCCCGGAGATAGATCTGACATTATACCGAAATTACCGAAAATTCAGAGGAATTCCTTTTGTAATAGTGGTATGGCTGTATGTCAAAATAGGTTCAATCGGAGAAATAATTTCTTTGTCTCAATATGCCTAATAGAAAGATTTTCGAATTTCCAGTTGATTTTATAAAGCATAAATCGTCAAAAATCGGGTGAAAACTTGCTCTGAATCTCATATAACTAACACATATTTTCATCTGAAGGGGTTTTCTGTGGCTGTGAAGATTGGCAATGTGGTACCTTCATAAGGACACTGAGTATACGTATGCGTGGCGGCTGTATACGTTGACGTAGACTGCATAGAAGTGTTCGAACTATTCTGCGAGTTCGTTGTTATCTGCGTTGAGACTGCTGTAGGTGTATAGCGGTATCTACAGCGGGGTCCACTGAGGTCGCAATGGGATTTGACCTTGATCCGTTCTCTACACGTATCGTGGACTTCAGAAGTTCACACTGACGTTCACTTTCCTTCAACTTTACCTGAGTACCTCGCAGCTGGTTACTCAGAGCATTGATTTGCTTTTGCATGGCGACGAGCATTTGTTGCTGACTTTCCACTGTAACTTTGGTAGATACGCTAGAGTTAGTTGACGCACTACCTTGATGATTGGATCCGTTATCCACATCATCATTTTCCAATCTTTGATCTTCAACTGAAACTGACTTACTAAGGCTGTCTTGTTGTTGAATTCGCATACTCTTTCTAGTTGAGTTTTCCATTGTTTTAATACGGCGGCTTGAAGGAAATGTTACACAAATATGTTCGGCAATTTGGCAATATTAGCGTTATAATGTTGGCGGAGAATTACGGGATGGCTTCCCGTTTGGCGACGTGGCGGCTACGATTTGGCGGCGAATAGTGGGATGGCTTCCCAGTGGCAATATAATATCTATGACGATGGCGACTAATAAGCAGGAAGGTGTCCCGATTGGCGATATAAAACGTTATAACGTTGGCGGAGAATTGCGGGATGGCTTCCCGTTTGACGACGTGACGGTTACGATTCGGCGGCGAATAGTGGGATGGCTTCCCAGTGGCAATATAATATCTATGACGATGGCGACTAATAAGCAGGAAGGTGTCCCGATTGGCGATATAAAACGTTATAATGTTGGCGGAGAATTACGGGATGGCTTCCCGTTTGACGACGTGACGGTTACGATTCGGCGGCGAATAGTGGGATGGCTTCCCATTGGCGATGTAACGGTTACAACGTGGTGGCAAATAGCGGGATGGCTTCCCGTTTGACGACGTAACGGTTAGAACTTGGTGGCAAATAGCGGGATGGCTTCCCGTTTGACGACAGACACGTTAACAAGTTGTGTCACGATGGCGGCTCGTAACTAATCAGTTACCCATAAAGCTGTATAATGTAAATTATATACTCCACTGGCACGGGAGTGACGGCACGTGAGAAATAAAGATCTGCTAAATTAAGATCTGCGAAATAAAGATCGCAAATAAAGAGCTGCGAAATAAAGATCGCAAATAAAGAGCTGCGAAATAAAGATGTCTCAATTCCGTTGGCTGGCGAATTTAATTGTGTTTGTGCTCTCATATGCGTCGTACACGTGCATACGGTGACAAATGAGAACAACAACAACAACAACAATTTATTTCTAGAAAGAAAAGGTTATTACAAATATTCAATGATCTACAAGATCAACTTACCGCAGTGTCTCAGCCTATCTCCTCGGCGTTCGGAAATTGAGTGAATTATAATCGGAGTTCCAACAGTATGGACACCGAGAACGAACGTCGGAAGTAAAGGACACTGCGATAATTCACAATAACGTACTTAAACTAATAATTCACAGTGATCCTTAAACTGATTAAAACTATTAACTATAAATTCGTTACAAATAATCGCCGTTTTGTTACAGCACCTTTTGGGCACAATAGGATAACTGATCAGGATGACGAGACGAGTTGGTATCCGACCGACCGATTTCGATTAAATTTAGTACGTGGCATTCTTCTCATTTTCCTATGCCACAATATGAAAACGGATGTAATTGGACTCTGCATACTCCTCATGTAAGCGTGATAAATCAATAACCCAATACGCCAGAGAAATTAAATTTATTTTTGAGATGGTATGCAAAGCCTTTAATGGAGGCTGAGTCATAATTGGACAATTGGAGTACCGCCCACTAATAGGTAAAATCATATTCCTCGGCACCTTCTCAACGATTTCAAAAAAATTCGGTCACATTTCTTTGATATTCCTATGTTACAGTATGAAAAAGAGCAACATTGCGCCACAACCATATGACACAATTTTAAAAATCATTTGATTCGTTCACTTTTCAGTATACAAATCAGGAAACAAGGCACGAGGAAGACCAAAAATTGCTCAAATCCATCTAAAACTGTTAAAGTCCTTAGGTACCGAATATGTAGTGTTGTACCTACATATGTTGACTTTTGACCGAAAATATCGGTTAATGTGTGAGATATATAACTGAAGTGCAGGTATAATACTTTAACGATAACAGTATGTCTGTATGTCAAAAATAGGTTGTATCGTATTAATACATCCCACAGTTCACATATACGTAACACAAATATTTTTGAACTTCTGGGTGACTTGATACCGCCTATATCGGCCAATATGTTTGTTATCTTAATAAAATTTAAAGAGCGTGGTTTTCTAATAGCTTCTCTCCTCTTTCTGCTCAAAATTGAAAACACCTTTTGCATTTGAAAATATTTCCCTGTCTTGCAAATTGCAAGAGTATGAAATGTTCAGTCACGGTTAGCCTTTCCTTTCTTGTTTTAGATTACAATGATTTCAGGAGATGAGATTAAATTTTAAATCCCATGAGTGCTCACGAACTGTACGTATACGATTTGGCAGTAAGACGAGTTTCACTTCAAATGAAACCGACTTGTTTAGCGGCACTATTTGACTAGGCAGTATATTCGACTGCTAAGATTTTTTCAGAAAGCTCGCACAAAATATACTTTGGAAAATATTCTAATTGTTCAGTTACTTGACAACTTGCATATTGAAAATTTCACTTGACTATATCAAACAATATCAAATGATAAAGTATGCAGAAAAAATAGAAAACACTACACATATTCATTATAGTTGAAATCTTTATTTCAGTAAAATACACTTTCCAAATACGGAATTAATTTTTGTAGGCATAAACCACATTCTTAATTTGCAGTGAGGAGTATTCTACTAAACAAATCAAATGTGAACTGAGCTAACAAAGAATTGCACAAGCCTTTCAAATAGTGAAAAGAAATCAAAACATAACAAAATTTCAAAAATTGAATTTGCCTAAGTTTGAAGCTTGCTTTTCTCACGGAATTTTTGACCAGATGTTATACCATGTTCCCTCAATTGGAGCCAATTTGCATCAATGCATGACTGACTTCCCTCTTTTGCTGTAATTTAATTTCTATTTGAGAACATACTTTGAAACCTGTTAAAACAAACAGCAAATTTTATTTAAGTGTTTGTTAGGAAACACACACAAAAAACAACTCAATTAAAGTGGCAACACCTCAGCTATGCAGACGAAAATGAGGTTGAGAGAAAAATTCAATTTTCAAAACTCTGCTGCAGTCAATAAGAACTTGCAATTTGTCCTCTGCAATGAATTTGCAAGCGCCGGCGATCCAAGCAAACACCCACATATGCACAGATGTTCACATACATACAAACACACATGCATATGTGCTTATAAAAGTATCAGTTTTGGCAAAGGATGGATGTTGCGTTTGCTTGAAAGCTGAAGAGGAAATAGAGTCTTTCAATTGAATTTGCACTTCATCAGTTGCAACAAAATAAGCCAAGTCAAGGTTGGCGGAAGCGGAGGGGGTCAGAGCAATCAAACGTGGCAAAGCATAGAAAATAAAAACAGTAGCCCAGCAGCAAACCTTTGTGCGGAGGGGAGCGAGGACGAACGAACTGAAAGTGTTGTGTGTTTGTCTTTGATGGCAGCAGCGGCGTTGCAGCAGAGGGCCAGCAGTTGAGGCAGCAGCAAGCACGTTTGCCAATAACAGAATCAAGTTGATAAATTTTTCCTTTTGACGACAAATAAACCGTGAAGCGAAAACCAACTGGCAATTTGGCATGTGTGCGTGCGCACCCGCTGCATTGTTGTTGCAAGCAACTAAGTGCCAGGATGAAGAGGAAAGGAAAGGAGTGCAGCAAAGAAAAAAGTATTAAAAACCATGCCTTTGTATATGTCCGTATGTGCTTTATTTCACCGCGCGCATATGTTAGTGTGCGTATGATTGTAACTGTAATTGCGTGCTTGTAAACTTTTGTTTCCTATAAAAATCAATTACATTGTTGCAAGCCCCAAGCCGTTGCAACTCAAGGCCATTACACCCTTGCACTCAAACTTACAGCTTACAGAAGAATGCCATGCTGCTGAGTTTATTTTAGAGATTTTTCAATACATTGTAAGTGGCAACACCCCCGCTCGCCACACCTTTGAGGTATCGGAACATGCAAGACGTCAATCTGTTTTTACAATGCCATATATTTCGTTTATAAGAACAGTTTGGTTCGATCGTAAAGGTAAATGTTATGATGGTGTTGTATTTATTTGTTACGATTTCGATTTCGATTTGTTTTGCTTCGTGTTGCTCATACGCCGTGTCGGATGTAAAGCGGTTGTGAAATTTCGCTCGAAATCTGTGCGCTTTCAACAAAGCGTTTTTTAAATGCATTGAAGCTTGTGAAACAGCCAATTCCACAGTTCTTGCGTACAGATATTTATTTATGTTTTCAGAAATGTTAATAGAAAATGCAAGAAAAAGCAAGTGTACACAACTCTACGCACGGAAAGTGCTATTTAATTGGTTAATAATTGAGCACCTAAAGCTTGAACTATTCTCTTGTTTATAAATATTTAAATACGATAAGTAAAAAATCTAGGACGAAACTGAATTTGCCCGTTTACGAACTGTGTAATGATGACAAGAGTTTGCAGCGGCTTTGTTGCTCTAGATATGAGATCTATTTTTTTATAATTTTGGAGATTTATTCTCCTATTTTTATTAATTTTTAGTTATACATAACATATAAATATATATTCATAATGTCAGCTTTCTTTTAAAATATGAGTAAACAGAGAGAGAGAGAGAGAAAACTTTAGTTATATGTGATGACACTACCAACACCGTGATCTAGGCGTGGATTCAGTGGTAAATGAAATCTCCAAATTAGCAAAGTCTCACGAACTGAGGCTTAGACGACACGTTAATGAGGAAGCCTCCAGACTCATCGAAACTGCTGGGCGAGAAATCCGGTTGAAACGCAAGAAGCCTTCCGATCTAGTAAGACAACAGTAGCAGCAAATGTATTTCTTAATATTTAGGTTTTAAGTATCTCTCTTTTTTAATTAGACTACAATTGTTGTTAGTATTTTACTTTTATATACAAGGTACAATGTAAAATAAAAAAAAAAAAAAACAAAAAAAAAATATATATTTCAATGAAACGCCTTTTATGAGCATTTGTTTTATAATTTTCCAGTTAACCTTTTTGTAGCGAACTTATCAACATGGATAACGTCCATCCATCACTTTTTAATCCTAGTGGAACCGTTCTCCTTGTTCTTCGATATTATTTCCTAAAATAACCGAATTTTATCCAAATGATTGCCTAGACAACGCTGGTCACCATTTTTTAGATACTCATATTTGGTCTTAAAGGCTGAAAAGTTTTCAGCGTATTTTGTACAATTTCTTCACCTAGTGCCAAGGAAATTTTCCACTTTTGACTACCAGAACAGTCGTGACTTAGATTAAATCTACGTTTTTCGTTAATTGCTGTAGTTGTGAATTATTAAATAATATATGAGCGTGTAAATAAGTTTCCACAGTTTGTCAAAAGATGGCTCCAGAAGTTAGTGTTGATAAATTTTGATATATCAAAGTTGTAATAAACTCAACCTGGACATTCAAAAAGAAACTACGTTTTCACATGGTGGTTGTGCGAATATATCTGATTTTTGCCAAATAATCCTCATTAGCGTAGGATGTTGATTTGCTTCTTTCAACCAAAGAAAACGGTGACTAAAGCGTATCAGGAACTCCAAATAGACTACGGAGGTGCACAAGTAAAGTAACTAGCCGTGATTGATTTCGTCGCTTCATATACGTCAATTTCAATATTATTAACCGTCCGCCTGAAGAAGGGCCAGAATGTTTTGCAAACAATGAATTGGAGATGTTGTTAGATGAGGATCCGCGTCAAACACAAGGAAAGCTTGCTTTAGCATTAGGAATCACCGGCCTAGTCATTTAAAACTGACTACACGCATTGGGAATGATTCGGAAACGTAAAATTTTAGTTTCTTATGACCTCAAAACTAGAAAAGGCAGAAAAAAGTGGTTCTGCTGAATGACAATTCTCGGCCGCACGCTGCCAAACCCGTTAGAACCTGTTAAATGTAGGATTCAATCTCACGCGCTAGATTCCTCAGATACTGTACGATTATTATTTGTTCCGTTCGACCGCAAATAGTTTGCCTCAGACGCAGTTACAGTCACAAGATAACATTGATACCTAATACCTTGTTTATTGGATAGCATCACCAGATTACGGTAGTGATAATCGAACTTCACCATAAAGATGAGAAAAAGTTGTGACTCGCTATGGGAAATACTTCGAATAACTCATTTGTAACCATTTGCTTAAAATATAATTGTATTTTAATTGAAAAACAACGAGAAGTGAGAGTGAGTGCTCATAATACTTGAGATTTTCATTGATTAAATTAGAGCATTTTGTAGATAGTAAGTGTAGATAACAGTAAGTTTTATTTTTACTAAAATTTTCCACAAAACTTTTCCCAAATTTTTGGCAGGAATTCTGAGGCCAAACCAAGTCATATTTTGGTATGGTTTCGTCGCACAATTATACGTTAATTTTCTTTCTAATAAGTTAATATGAGCCTTGTCCGTATCTGTTAAGAGGCATATTGGCAAACAAGAAAGAGCTGTCAAATGTGACATTGCACTGTCGGAGCTTTTGAACAATATCAAAATTGAAAAGATTAAAGTCGGGTGGATTCCGATAGATCTGTAAAGTAAGGCAACTCCAATTGCGTAAGAAAAAAAATCGAGCATTATTCTGAAGAAGATCAATGACATTTATGGTATTATCTCATCGGAAAGGAAGAAGGAGATAACATTTAATGGTTGCAAATTTCGTAAACAGTGCGTTGCGGTAGGTCGCAGCCAAACGATAGGGATTTCTATATATTATGAATTATATACTATGATCGTTGCAGTGTGCAATATGTACAACAAGACAATTCCACGTTCTTCTTCTTCTTTATTTGCCAATTCGTATTCGAATATTGGTGATCATATAACAATTAATAATATGTACAATATTAATAAACTTAATAATAATATAATAATGTAATGTTTACATGTTAAATATATCTATTGTATATAAAAAAAAAAACAATAAAAATAAAAAAAAATCACAGATTTTGAATTATCGCAGCATATTTCTCTCTATCTCTCGCCACATCTATAAGGTTGCCCACGTTCTGGATTCCTGTCCATTGTCGAATGTTTCGAAGCCACGAAAGTTGTTTACGGCCAATACCCCGCTTTCCTTCAATTTTTCCTTGGATAATTATTTGTAGAAGCTCATACTTAGAGTGCCTCATAATATGTCCTAGGTAGGCTGCTTTTCTTTGTTTTATAGTCTTTAACAACTCTCTATTGCGGTTCACTCTTATCAAGACTTCACTGTTTGTAGCTCTATCTGTCCATGGAATTTTTAGGATTCTTCTAATAAGCCATAGCTCGAAGGACTCTAGCTTGTTCATATCTGTGATTTTTAGAGTCCACGTTTCCATCGCATAGAGAAGCACTGACCAAACATAGCATTTTAAAAAACGTATTTTGGTTGTGATGGTGAGGTCATGGCTACATAATATATTTTTGTATTTGAGAAAAGTTGTGCGAGCAATTTCGATTCGACATTTTATTTCTTTTGAACAATCCCAACTTTCATTGATCTGACAACCAAGGTACTTGAAATTTTTGACTCTTTCTATGGGACTATTATTAATCATGAGGTGTGTGTCATTGTATATGTTTTTCCTACTGATAATCATATACTTCGTCTTGTTTATGTTAATGCGTAGGCCATATTTGTCACTACGCAAGTTAACTCGGTTTACAAGGTTTTGTAATCCCATCAAGCTATCGGCTAGTAGTGTTGTGTCATCTGCATAGCGTATATTATTTATGAAAATACCATTCACTTTTACACCTTCATCAATACTGCTTACCGATTCTTGAAATATTACTTCCGAATAAGGTATTTATAATTATTCTTAAATAAGGTATTTATAATTTATTTATAATTATTCTTAAATGTCTATATATCAGGTAAAATATAAACTGATCCAATTTCTAACCCATATGATTTCTTTAAATAGGGAACTGAAAGGTATTCATTACTTTGATTGTGATCGCCTGCAGTCGCTCCTTCACACTCATCAAGTGTGGAGTGAAACACATTCTTTGACTCATGGTCAGCACCAGGTTTTAGATCTATGTCACATACCTGATGCTGATCCCATTCACCCGGATACCCAATAGGCGAACCGGCGACAATATGCTCTTAAGAAGCACTGCCATCGATATGTCAATCCTACACCTGAGCATCTGTATGCACAATTTCTAAAAATTGTCTTTCCACCCGCTCTCGCTCAGACCAATCCACATTCAAACAGAAGGAGGAGGTCAGCCGCATACGTACAACATTCAAAGAGGGGCTCAGGCTGCCAAGCACAGAGGCTTACCTGTTCCACACTCCCGCACATGTCGATTAGAGAGCCTTTTATGTCCGAAAAGTAACTGAGCCAAAGAGTAATCTCCAGACAGCCAAACTCCTCTTGTTGTTGTATTACTCCATCTTGGCGTAGGGATACTTTAACTAACTACAATATGAGTGTAAAAGCAATCATCCTCTACAATGCGCCCTTTCCTGAATCCATATTGCCTATTTCATCACATACTCCACATTCTTTCCTGAACCCACACATCCGATTCCGACCACACACCTCACGTTAATTCTTGAAGCTTTTCCCCATAACTCTTTCCAGTACTTCATCAAGTGCTGGCAGGAGACAGTAACACAATCACTTACGAAATCACATTAAAGATGTTTTGGCTCGGCTCTGATTTCCATTTAAATTTGTTGAACTAAAGATATGCGTTGGTGTCAGAGGCAAGCAAAAGAGTAAGAAAGGTTAAAAGAGATAATTAATTCATTGAAAGAAGATTACCAAAATAAATACATAAACAGAATAAATAAAGAATGTCATGTTTACATTTTCCAAATTCTTTCGTGATTTCCTAATTTTTCCTGGAAGCTTCGCCCACAAACGCAGGAAATAAATGAATATCAATACACTAGCATTGAACGCACCTAAATTCTCAGGAAGTAAATAAAAATTCCATTAGTAGAATAACAAGTCAGAGCTCATGTATAATAAATAAACAGTCGAAAATACGAACGGAAGCCAAGCAGCAAAGTGAAACGGCATTAAAATGCATAAATTCATAAATTACAAAAGTATTTCACATTACTCTCACAGTTATTCTAGCGGTTTGTTTGCGTTCTATGAATTTCGCATCGAAGACGCTCTCCTTCCGCGCTTCCCATCCTTCGACTGATTTTGTTGTGGTAGTTTTTGCGCTTTTGATAATCAGTTAAGTGTGGGCAACATCTCCAATGCAGTCAGTGTGCGGACAAAAGACACAAGGGTATTGCTAAAAGAGAAAAAATGACGGTAGAGAAAAATTGATAGCGGTATTTTGGCCATCAAATCAATGGCGATGACTGAGCGCACACGGGAATGCTACACGGGTCACGGGCCGAGCTAACAAGCCAGTGAATTGCTGAAGCTGAGCGCCTCAATTCCCCACACGAACGCCTGAACACAAGCTTGCAAAGCATACTGGCACGGAATTTATTTTAAACGCAAAGCAGCGCATGAATTTAGTGAACAGCTTTACCATGCACGAGAGAGGCAGAGAGAGAGAGAGAGAGAAGAGGGTAGCGGCAAAACTACCGACAACTGCCAATTGAATGCATATTAATGGTCAACGATGACTGCAAAGCAATTGCCAACTAACGGTAACTAACAACTCGCTAAACACACAAACACAGACGAACAGAAACGAAACGAACACACGCGCCGATATGCTAGCTGCAGATATTTGGCGGCAAGGCCGGCAGTTCACCACTGTGCCACCTAAAGTAGTTGTAGTTGTTGGTGAACGTCGCAAAAAATATAAAAATCTGCTCAATTTCCAATAGTTGAGGGCATTCAAAGCGAAAACTTATGGCCATGCACACATTAATACATTTACGGTGTATTTGGCTGTGGGTCCAGGGAAAGCTAACTTCTCAGAAAATGGGGTGGGAGACTGTCGCATGGGGCGCAGGGTCTCAAAGCACAAAGCAATCGCATATATTGTCGCAAAAAAGCCCAAGTTAACTTTCTGCTAGCCAACGCAGCACACAGGGGGGCCGAGGTCGGCAGGAAACCGATATTATGTAAAATATGCCAAAATATGCGCGCACACACACACCCATATGAAGCATCTGCATGCCCACCCGTCGGCATTTGCACGTAGGTAATGCTATTGGGTCACTATCAATTTCGAAGATTCTTCTTTTTCTCTGTCGCCCCAACTCTCTGAGTGCCGATGATGTATGATCATGATAATGTGCATTTTCTACGAATTCCCACTTGAATTCGGTCAATTCAGCCGAATGCCAAGGCAGCAGAAAATCCGTTCGGTGTGCGACGCGTTAAGAGACGTGCATTGCTGCCACTGCCACAACCAAAATCGCACATATTTCCACAATCTCCTGCTGGCCGTTGTAACCGCAAAAACCCAAATTAAATTGTTCACTGATTTGGAATAATTCGCATGTGTGCGTGAAGCGTTCAATATGGATTTTGGCGAACTCAAAGCCGCACTGCAAGCGTCTGTGTATATGGTTTATTTCTCGTTAGCTCATTTCTGGTTTCTACAGCGTGCACTTTTATGCATGTGTGATCAGATATCTCCTTAAGGAGTATAATTATGTCATTAATGTTCCAGATGGCTTGCGTTTCGACCTTTAATGTTTAGTTAAAGTTTTTAATGGAATTTGTCTTGGTATACAATATTTCTGATCTGAATTAATTATATATAGACTTTTTGGAAACATAATGTACAAAAATAAATAAACCAAAAAAGAAAGTTGAGTTCGATTGCATCAAAGCTATAATACTCTTAACAAATACAAAATATTCCTTAAAATAGCTATGATAGTTCAGTTTGTATTGGCGCTATTAGCTATAGTGATCTGAACAATTTCTGAATGGAAATTGTATCCTTGCTTTTGGCAATAACCCATGTCAAAGCTTGTCAAGATACCTTTTGATTCGGAACGCATAGTTTGTATGGCAGATATATGTTTTTTATAGGGGCCATTTGAAAAATACCTATGGATATTACATCATAACTTACGCCGAATTTCATGATAGCATCTCGCTCGTCTAATGAAAAAACTCTTCATACAAGCAGTTGATTTCGATCGTTTAGTTTAACGTATGTGGCAGCTATTTTCTATTGTGATCCGATATCTTCGATCCAGGCTATTCAAAGTTTTGGGCCACATTTTATTAGCTCAAGAGAATTTAATGATTTAGTGCGAGACCTGAACTTACACAAAAGTAAAGTCAGGTGCACGACTAAAGCAATGGAACTTACTTAAAGATGATTTCAAAATAACTGATCAAAGAGAGCGTCATAAGACTTTTTCATGTTTTTTCACAAAAGAAGCCGGTATTTGTTACTACAATAACATAACTGATTTATTTAATGAAATTGGAATATCATTCATAGCATCTGAATGGCGGCTTTTTATCGATAGCTCTTCGAAAAGCTTAAAAGCAGTTCTGCTCCATAACTGAAATGTATTGCCAAATCTTCCTCTAGCACACTTTGTGTTGTTGAAAGAAAGTTATGATAGTGTAAAAATCTTGCTAGAAAAATTAAAATACACAAAATACCAATGGCCAGTAATCGGTGATTTTAAAATGGTTGGTTTTCTTACAAGATACCCTTGTCACCTTTGTTTATGGGACAGCAGAGCTGACTTAATACATTATCAACAGCGTAAATGGCCTGATCGCGTCGAATTTAAGATTGGAAAACTTAACGTAAAATCGGAGCCAATCGTAGAGCCCGAAAACATTTTATTGCCATCGCTACATATAAAATTAGGGTTATTGAAGCAATTCCTAAAAGCACTGAATCTAAACTCCAAAGCGTTCGAATATTTAAGGCTTTTTCCCGAAATTATCTGAAGCTAAAGTTAAAGGAGGTATTTTCGTAGGACCGCAAATAAAACAAATAGTGAAGAGTGATGACTTTACGAAACTTCTCAATGCTCGTGTAAAACGAGCCTGGGAAAGTTTTAAAGCAGTAGTTGGTGGTTTTCTGGAGAATCATCGAGTTAGTAACTATGCAGAATTGAATGAAACAATGCTTAAAAGCTTCAAAATTATGGGCTGCAGAATGTCTCATAAACTTCATATGCTACATTCTCATCTGGAAGAATTTAAAGACAACATGGCGGCCTACTCCGAGGAGAAAGGAGAACATTTTCACCACGATGTGATGAACTTTGAACGTCGATATCAAGGGCACCACAACGAGAATATGATGGGAGATTATATTTGGGGTTAAATACGAGAGAGCTCATATGAGCATAAAAGAAATACAAAAAATATGCACTTTTAGACAGTAATTTATTGTTATTTTATATAATATATTATTGTTTATCACACATCTTGAATAAAAACGACTCTTGTATCTAAAAAAAAGTTTTACAATTTTAATCCATAGTGAAATTGTAGAAAAATATACCAATCAGTAATTTCTGCTTAAAAATCGAAAAATTACTCTAATTTCTACGAAAGCAAACTTTAACCGGAAAATAAAATGTTTCCTTGTTTTTGTCATAGGAAAAACTAAAATTTAACATGTAGATGTCAGACATAAAAATCGTGTTGATCGGTGTTATGTATTTGAAGTTTTAATGCTCAATGAAATACAATTTACACACACTTTTACAACACTTTTTAAGCGGTTTTTCGAATTAAATATAGTTTGTTGTTTCATCTTACAGGATTTCAGAGCAACGTATCTACCGTGTAAAAAAAAAGAGATGGGTGTATATCAAACTGTTAAATGCAGTTAGAGAAGACAGATTAAGAACCGCTACAGAAATGATTGAAGTAAGAAGAATGGGAAATTTGTTGGTAAAAATTTGAATTTAAAATTGTTGCAAAAGAATATTTTGCATTTCAGAGTTATTAATACCATGATCATCCTAATAATCTCAAAAGAGATTAATTCTTCTTTACGCGATTATAGCCGAGTTATATTCCAAGCGGAGCCAGGTCCTTCATCACCTGGTCCTTCCAAGGGAGTGAAGGTCTTCCTCTGCCTCTGCTTCCCACCGTCGGGTACTGCGTCGAATACTGTCAGAGCTGAAGTGTTTTCGTCCATTCAGACAACATGACCTAGCCAACGTAGCCGCTGTCTTTTAATTTGCTAAACTACGTCAATGTGGTCGTATATCTCGTACAGCTCATCGTTCCATCGAATGCAATATTCGCCGTGGCAACGCGTAAAGAACCATAAATCTTTCGCAGAACTTTTCTCTCGAAAACTCGCAACTTCGACTCATCCGTTGTTGACATCGTGTAAGCCTCTGCACCATATAGCACGACGGAAATAATGAGTGACTTATAGAGTTTGGTTTTTGTTTGTCAAATAAGTCGAAGAAAAGTCCTCTACTTCTCAATTGTCTACTCAGTCCGAAGTAGCACCTGTTGGCAAGAGTTATCCTGCGTTGGATTTCAAGGCTGACATTGTTGATAGTGCTTATACTGGTTTCTAAATAAACGAAATTATCTACAACTTCAAAGATATGACTGTCAACAATGACGTGAGAGCCATGTCGCGACTGCGACGACTGTTTGTTTGATAACAGGAGATGTTTCGTCTTTCCCTCGTTCACTGTAAGACCCATTTTTTTATCCATTGTGGAGAAGGCAGAACTATCGGCGCGGGTGATGAGGCCAATGATATCAATATCATCGGCATACGCCAACAGCTGTACAGCCGCTCGAATCATTTTCTCCAGCAGCAGATTGAAGAAGTCACACGAAAGATAGTCGCTTTGTCTGAAACCTCGTTTGGTATCGAGCGGCTCGGAGAGGTCCTTCCCGTTCCTGACGAAGCTTTTGGTGTTGCTCAAATGTTTCCATCATAATTCAATATGCTTTGGGCATCAGTCACTAGATCACCTTTGGGGGTTCTACAAGAGTATGCTCCGGTCATGAAACCTTCTGTTAGCCGCCGCATCTTTTCGTAGAAGTTTCGAGCATTACCCCTGTCGACCAGGTTGAAATAAGAGATAAACGTGATAAACTTTGCTATGATGTCTTACATATTGATTAGTTACATTTTTTTTATATAATATTATTTAAGACGCCTTACACATTGACCAATATACTACCTATATATAAAAAATTAAAGTTACCCTTCGTTGTAATCTTGTAACATAACGATGGGCTCACTTATCCAAATAAACCCTTTTGGCTTTATTCGGACAATTTATTAGGTGATATGTGTTCAGGTTCCAAAAGATCCGTTGAGAGGTTTTTCATTTATCACATTTTTTGTAACAACTGAATTTAATAAATGCTAGATAGGGATTGTGCTGTCGAAATGTTACGTCATTTATGCGGTCATCTCATTTCGGACGTGGTTCGATTAAAGCAAGTTGTCAGCGATATTTATTGCTTTGTGTTTATATGTTTAAAGATATTGCTGATCGCATTCATACTAGTTTTCAGGTTTTGAGGCTTAGAATTTTCAAATGTTTGCTATGTATATGTATGCGTGTACTTTTCTTAGTTTTTAGCGGGTCGTCGGTGCTTCATATCATTTCAATAATATTGTCAAACAAGGGTAAGTTTTGAACAATTTATGCGCATACAGGTGTGTTTTCTTTGCAATTTTTATTTAATTTGATTCATTCTTTTTTATAGGTCGGCGAACGCGTAGTGAAAATTACGAGGGCTGCTATATATATTTCTGGCCTAGGCAACACTAAGTGTTGCCAGGTGCAATATGACATTTCCATTGAAAAGTTTAACATTTTTTAGCATAACAACGCTCACAACGTTTTGTCATTTAATCGTGAATTGTTTTATTTACAGGGAATTAAAAAATTCATCTCGGCCAAAAAATGGGATTAATTCGTGAACATTTTCGTGCGATCATTTTTCACAACTTTCGACGTGGATTATCATGACAAGAGTGCATCGATGAACTAAAATCTTTGTATGGCTATGAAGCATCATCCTACATATAGCACTGTGAAAAACTGGTACAACGAATTCAATCGTGGCCGACGCTCGCTCAAATATGAATTCCGTGAAGGTCGTCCAAAAACAGCCGTTGTGCCAGAAAACATCGATGCCATACGTGAACTGATAATGCAAGACCGTCATGTAACATACCTTAAGATAGAGGCATGCCTATGCATTTCTCTCACCAGCTTACATTCGATATTGCATGAACACCTGGCCGTAAAAAAGGTTTGTTCTCGTTGGATCCCGCACAATTTTACAATCGCTCAAAAAGAGGCTCGTGTAGATTGGTGTAAAGAAATGCTGAAAAAATACGATCGCGGTGCTTCAAAAGACTTTTATAAGATCGTCACAGGTGACGAATCATGGATATATGTATGAGCCCGAAACAAAACAGCAATCGACCGTGTGGGTCTTCCAAGACGAGCCAAATGCATCGAAAGTTGTTCGTGGAAGAAGCACTTCGAAGCAAATGGTCGCCTGTTTCTTCGGCAAAACTGGTCCTGTGGCGACTGTTCCACTTGAGCAACGTAGACGGTCAGTTCTGAGTGGTACGCCACCATTTGTTTGCCTGAAGTCTTCGAAAAAATTCGAAAAACGAACAAGAGACGACGAATCATTGTGCACCATGCGAGCGCCTTTTTGACCGGCCAAAACGTCGAATTGATGGGTCATCTGCCGTACAGCCCTGACTTGGCACCCAATGACTTCTTTTTATTCCCACACATCAAGAAAATAATGCGTGGTCAACGATTTTCGTCGCCAGAAGATGCTATTGAAGCATTCAAAAACCACGATCACAGACTGCAGATGAACGCGCCCTAGCTAATGCGTGGCAACGTTAATGTTAGCAGTGAAAAAGTTATTACCCAATTTGATTCAAGCTACTACTACTAACTGCTAAATCAAAAGGAGAAGATATTTGATATTGCGTATCCATATGAATCCAACTGATATGCCATTTCAACTCAAATGATTACAATTAACTTTTAAAACAGCTAGCAATTAATAAAATATTTTTTGTTTTAATAAATGTATTTGATTTTGAAATAAATTGTTTTTATTATTTCGCATTATATGTAGCACATTCCGTTTCGCAAGTAAGGCATAAAGTAAAGAGGATAATTCCGTATATTAAGTATATCAGCCGGTTTCTTCTGAAGTGCATTCAGATTTCTTACATATACATCGATAAATGCGGTATAAAGTCAACCGGAAGTTCAGAAATAATTATACATATATCGTTTGACACTAGGGCTAGCAAAAAATATTCTCCTCAAATTTCAATACTCAATCTCACAGATTGATCGATTTGTTCAGTAAAAGATCAGTCATATGCACCGGGGTCCTTAAAAACTTATGGTTCTATCTCGTTAATTTTTGGGCGTATACTAGAACAAAACTTTTCACAAATCATGCCATCAATTTAATTACAATTTACAAGTAAGGATATGATATGCCTACCACGCAAAAATAACACTAATACCTATTAGTACAATAATTTAATAATTTTAAAGTGCAAATATGTATATCTACCGATTGGATTAATCTTTTTAAAACACTTTCTTGAAGGTAACTCTGTGGCTATATTCCTTGATATATTCGCTTAAGTTGCGTTAAGCGCACAAACTTAGCATAAAAAGTTTTAGTGAAATTTACACTTCAACTGTTGCACCAGCTTTTCTGAAAAACTAACCTCAACGGAACGCAAACCACAACGGAAACGACAACAACAAATAGCCTCCCTTTAAGTTGCTTGGCAGTGAAACAACTTGCAGCTGACTGCTTAGCTGAGTGCAGGGTAATATGGAGCGCCTGCAAGTATGCAACAGCTTTTCATATACAATTATATATGTGACTTTGTGTATGTGTGTAGCTTAACACATGTGTAAAGAGCACAAGGAGGCTGCAGAGAAGATATCGCTTAGACTTGTAAACAAAACCACGTAGCAACTAGTTTAGAAAAACAACAAAATGAGGTTTACGTCAACAAGAAGGATGCCAACCGAAAAACCAACATGTAAACCGGTGCAAGAGCAGAACACAACTAAATATGCACAGCATTAAGTTTAACACACATATGCATAAACCCAAAAAGCGAAAAAAGGAAGTGGTTAGTCGAGTAAGGTCACCTGTTTGGCTGGTTGCATGTCTCATATCCGGCACTGGAGAAGGCTCGCCTGACTGCTGGCACGCTTGACTGGCTCGTCTGTCAGAAATTATGTTAGTTAGAGTTAGTTAGTTTATTAGCCTCCGGGTGACATTCCGTTTTTGTTTTTGGATTTTTTGTTTATTTTTGGCGTTTGCATGCAAACTATTTTATGGAAGCATATTGTGGCGGCATTCGTTCCGTAAGGCCAGGTAAAGTGAAAAGAGTAGTGAGTGGGTGCAAATATCATTCCACTATGCTGACTATTACGTCACGCCAAAAGGTGCTCATGTATGAACGAACGGAAGGACATGAGTTGATATTTTATACTTTTAAGCGGAAATTTCGCGTGAACCTTATGAAAATTAAATGTTTACAATGACGAGCGCGAAATGTGGAGTTAACCTTGGTTGATGAGCAAATAATAGACCATGAAAATAGCAAAGGCGCTTTCGTAAGTAGCGTAAGTAGTTATTAAGCTGGAGATGAAGCAACCTATAAAACTTCAAAGTATCACAGAGTTTATAGAATTACAGATAAAATATGATATTTTGATGTTTATAACCAGACACTCTTTCTGTATTTTTGTCACTACGAATATATAAAATTATCAGCAGTCTACTAAATGATCACTGATGAAGACGGCCCCATATTGAGCGTACAAAATCGGATTAGGCATGGGTGATATCTGCAAACCTAGAGGTTAAGACAGATATGATAGGCTTCAAGGAAAGGTATAAAATCCCGGAATTAAAACTACTGAGGATTAACAGCGTTGACTTAGCAATTAACGGCATACCAATTACCTAGGAGTAATTTTGGATCACAAACTGATGTGAAAGCTCAACGAAGGAGAGAGTGAAAAAGGCCAGTGGTGCCCCATATGCATGTAAGAAGAAGCTAAGGTCTATCACCTGGTCTTTAGCATTTGTATCTGGTTGTCAAAAAAGTCTTTTCGTATTTTGTCAATAGAAGTCGTTGCAGTTTATATCTTCAGTGCTACCAATCACATTGTGTCACACCACGCAAGCCACCAATGAAATTTGTGAAGTCTACGGAGACGATGCTGTATCAGTTCGTGTAGCACAACAATGGTTCGCTCGCTTCCGTTCTGGAAATTTCGATGTAAAGATGCCCCTCGCTATAGGAAATATTGTCAAATAAGCAGCGTTGACATCGCTATGGAACTTAACATTCACTATAAAATGGTTTTGAACCATTTAAAAAAAAAGCTGGCAACAAAAAGAAGCTCAATGATTGAGAACCTTATGAATTGCCTATAAAAATTTTAATAGAAAAGAGGATCAAATACGACAATAATGTGTAAAACGATCATGGTCTAAACGTGGTGAAGCTAAACAATTGGTCACAGAGCGAGGGTTGACGCCTCGAAAGGTTATGCTCAGTGTTTGGTGGGATTGGAAAGGAATCATCCACTATGAGCTGCTCCAGCCTGGTCGAAGATTAATTCTATATTTTACTGTGAACAACTGATGAGATTGAAGCAAGCAATCGAAAAAAGACGGTCAGAACTGATCAACAGAAAGGGCTTCGTCTGCCATCAGGACAACGCTAGACCACACACATTTTTGATGAATCGGAAAAAACTGAGACTGCTTGGTTGGCAAGTTTTGATGCATCCACCATGTAATCTTGACCTTGCGCCATCGGACTATCATTTGTTTCGGTCAATGTGGAACTCCCTTAATGGAATAAAGTTAGTTTAAAGAGAAGCATGTGAAAATTATTTGTTTTTCGCCGCGAAACCAGAAAACGCATAAATAAAAATAGCAAAAAGTGATCGACCAAAATGGTACATATTTGTTTATTTACAGGGTTTGTCCGGAAAGTAATAGGACTGAATTGATTAAAAAAAAATCATTGAACCAATCGTTACAATTCTTTAAAAAAAACTTACAGAATCGGCTACTTCTGCGTCGATGCCCCGCTGCCAGCGTGATTTCCATATATTGAATCACGAAAGGCATTCTCAGGAATAGTCTTGAGTGCCGAAGTGCAAGCTGCTTGGATCCCCTCTGTCGTCTCAAAATGCTTGCCTTTCATCGGCCTTTTTAGGCAAGGAAACAAACAAAGTTCGGGAGGCCACATCTGGGCTGTAGAGCGGCTGCGGAAGTGTTGGTATGCCGGCATTGGTTAGGTAGCTGTTTACAAGAAAGACGGTGTGTTCTGGTCGTTGGTGAGCACTCTTGGGAGCATCTTCGCACACACCTTGCTCATGTTCAAGTGCACCATCACAATGTAATGAACCACATATTTTAGTAAATTTAATATATCGACAAATTAACAAACACTTAGTCGATGGTATGAGTTCACAACTTTGCGCACACGAGTCACTTTGTCAGTGTTTGTCGAAGTCGGAGGTCTCCCAGCACGGTCTTCATCAGCGACCTCTTCCAGGCCCTCCAAAAAGGTCTGGTGCCACCAAAACATACCACTTCTTGCTAAAGAAACATCATGATAAGCCTGCTTCATCATGTCAAACGTCTCTGTCGCAGATTTACCGAGTTTCACACAGAATTTTAACGGGTAACTTTGCTCTAACGCTGTATTTTCGGCTTGCACTACTCGCAGAAACACGTCACGCGAAAATGTTTGGCCTGATTCTCCAAGTGCTCGCAAATAACTGACTAACCGCTCGATCGTTAGCTAGGAACGCCTTCTACCGGAGGAAGTAAATCAGTCCTATTACCATATTTATACAGGCGGGCCAAAAATAGCCAATGGAGTGAGCATCGGAATGCAATGTTCAGGGCTGGATCTTAGAGACTCTTCGAGCTTCCAGAATACTGTAGTATCTTCTATACATAAATCTTTTTGCCCAGGAATGAGGATCAATATAATAAATATGTTGATAGCCAGGCAGCGGAAGGAAAGAACGCAAAATTTTTTCTCACTTCTTCTTCTATACTGGCGAGACACCGCTTACGCGATTATAGCCGAGTTAACAACAGCTCGCCAGTCGTTTCTTCTTTCCGCTACGTGGCGCCAATTGTATATTCCAAGCGAAGCCTGGTCTTTCTCCACTTGGTACTTCCAACGGAGTGGAGGTCTTCCTCTTCCTCTGCTTCCCCCGGCAGGTACTGCGTCGAATACTTTCAGAGCTGGAGTGTTTTCGTCCATCCGGACAATATAATTCGCTGAACTATGTCAATGTCGTTGTATATCTCGTACAGCTCATCCTTCCATCGAATGCGATATTCGCCGTGGCCAACGCGCAAAGGACCATAAATCTTTCGCAGAAATTTTCTCTCGAAAACTCGCAACGTCGACTTATCAGTTGTTGTCATCGTTCAAGTCTCTGCACTATATAGCAGGACGGGAATTAGGAGTGACTTATAGAGTTTGGTTTTTGTTCGTCGAGAAAGGACTTTGCTTCTCAATTGCCTACTCAGTCCGAAGTAGCATCTGGTGGCAAGAGTTATCCTGCGTTGGATTTCCAGGCTGACATTGTTACCGGTGTTTACGCTGGTTCCCGGCAATATACGAAACTATCTACAAATTCAAAGTTATGACTGTCAGCAGTGACGTGAGTGCCAAGTCGCGAGTGCGACGACTGTCTGTTTGATGACAGGAGATATTTCGTCTTGCCCTCGTTCACTTTCAGACCCATTTGTTTTGCTTCCTTGTTCAGTCTGGAGAAAGCAGAACTAGCGGCGCGGGTGTTGAGGCCGATGATATCAATATCATCAATGAAAAGTAAAAGATTTTTCCTAACACAGTCTCGAAAAAACTGCAGGACAGTTATTGTCCTAATGACAGGTCAAAACTTACTGAACAAACGAGCTGGATGGATAAAAGTAACGGCAATACATGCAGAAGGTGCACCAAATTAGGCAAAAGGGACATGCAGGAATATCTCCTATGATTCTGTCCAGCCTTATCTAGTATTCATCTCAGATATCTCGGAGCTTTGTAGTTCAAGAGGTTACTCGCAAAATTGGCAAGAAAATTTTACGACCTGTTCAACGAATATTTCTGCTCAAATTCCATTTAACGTCTATTTGACATTACTAGCGCCAATTAGTCTATGTATGGCGTGACAGCCATAGTTTAGTTTCTTTATATTATTACTTTTCCCTAGCGTCTTAGCATCTAAAGCTACATCATTAAAAATGCAATATGGCAGCACCCTACAACTCTGCCTTGTTCTTTTTCTTCCTCTGTTGCAGTGCTGATTTCGAAAATCAGTTAACCCCATTATAGCGCCGAAAGAGAAAATCAATTTGTGCATAGTAAACTATTTACACGAACCATCAAAGGCACTGTGACTGCAAGAACACGCTGTAAAGTAAATAATTTTCCTGCAACTTTCACCGTTTCCTCTATTCATAATTTGCTTTTACTTGGCTGTAAAGTGAAATTGCATTTATAAAAATGCTTTAAACTGCACTACACACGCATACCCACATATACACGCAAACATGAACTCGGAGGTGGTAGAAAGCAGCGCGCGACTGAGGAGCGCAGGCATTGAAATCAACTGGCGCGCTGCCTTGTCCAGTGCCCTGCTGGGCGCACGGTGCCTTTGTGTCGACCGGGTGTATTGCAGAGGCGGCGGCGTGTGGGCGCGGGGCACATCAGCAGCATCCGCTGCGCCATACAAAATGTAATAATTTCATATGTGCTGCATTAAATTCTGTTATGTATTTTATGGTGTTGCTGATGAATGATACGATTTTTTAATAAATAAATACCATAAGAAAAGTACGGTGTGCCAGAGACGGGCAACACTGGCAACACAAGATGTAATATGTAAACTTTTACGAGTGCTGGTCAATGTATGTGTGACGTGTTGTTGGCAGATTGTAGGCCACATGGTCTTTGAAAGCTATAAAAACAATATGTGAGAGCAGAGATGGGAGGGAGTGCGCGTGACGAAAGGAAAGCTCAGTTCACTGCAGTTATGAAAATAAGGTTTTAACGGCCTACGTGCTTCCACACCTAACTACACACAAACACACACATAATCTTATTTATACAACTTCCTCTTCGGTAAAAATCATTCTTGTTTTTACGATATTGCGTCTTTGTACAAGCAAACAATTGTTTGTACTTACTTATGGACCGGTTACATGGCTACAAATGTTCAATGATAAATTTCTTGGGCGGATGTAATTGCCACAACATATCAGATCACCTGTCGTAAAGAAAACGTGTAGCCTACTTCCGGAACTCAGTTATATCAGCTGAAATTTATAGTAAGGGAGCATCGGATTAAAATCTAGAGCGAAAGTGTCTACAGGAAGATTATTCATGGAGTTTCTGTGCTAAGAATAAAATTTCATCTTGCATTTCGAAGACAAAATCGTTTAATTTTAATTTTAGTTTAATTTTAATTACAGCTAATTTAAAAGTAAACGCGCAGTTCCACTAATTTAGTCGGTTTACTTTTAAACGTTTTTTGTTCATATTTGCTGTAGCGATTACCGAAAGACATATTCAGTATAGGGTTCTTTATATACTTAAGTTGTTAAACGTTAATTATTGATGTCCGAAAGCGTGTTCCTCGAAACATATTTAATTTTTTTCTTCAAACTGTGCTCAAACTGTCGGGGTATTAATCTGAAATTTTCTACCTCTACTTTTCTTCAAATGGGCTGGTAATGTGTTGGAACCGTTATCGGATCACTATAGCATATAGCTGACATAAAATCCGGAAGATCACACTCAAGTCTTTTTACGAAAAACTGACATTTATTATTATGTAAAGCATCGAGGCAATCTCGAAACTCTTGTCGTAACATTATAGCTTATAGCTGCTATATGAGTACGTATACAAACTGATCGATCAAAATAAAAACCAAGAAATGCACCTGTGAAGGGCGCTATAGTTAACTTATTTTTAATTTAAATTACAAAAAGCGCCTACTATGGGTTGTCACATTGTTCCTTAAGCGATCTATCATTTTTATAGCCTGAACAGGGTATATTAAGTTTGTCATCAAGGGAAGAACGGCGGAGACCCTGCGAAATGTATATACTAATATCCCCAAAAAATAAGGTGACATTGCATTTATTTTGAAAATTCTTTATTTATTCTTCCAAATCAATTTCATCCTCTTCAAAGTAATCCCCTCCCGATGCATTGCACTTATGCCAACGGATTTTCCAATCTTCGAAACACTGGTTGTAGTCACTTTCCGGGATGGCCCTCAGTTCCGTCTTCGCTGCGGCTTGAATCTTCTCTGTCGTATAAAAACGGTGTCCCCGGAGCGGTTTTTTAAGCTTGGTGAACAGCCAGAAGTCGCATGGCGCCAGATCAAGTGAATACGGTGGTTGCTGAACGATATGAGTTGAGTTTTTGGCGAAATGATCACGAATTAAGAGGGCAGTATGGGATGGTGCATTATCGTCGTGTAAAAACTAAGAATTGTCTTTCCATAATTCCGGCCTTTTTAAGCGGATAGCGTTACGCAAACGACGCATAACGTTCAAATAATATTCCTTGTTGACTGTTTGACCGGTTGGAAGGAATTCATAATGCACAACACCACGATAATCGAGAAAAACAGTCAACATGACCTTGATTTTTGAGCGACTTTGGCGCGATTTTTTTCGTCTCGGCTCGCTTTTGGCACGATATTCCCTCAATTGATCGGTTGTTTCGGGGTCGTAAGCATAGATCCTTTAAAACGGTATTGGCTGAGCCTTTCGATATGCCAACTTCATCAGCAAGGTCTCTTATTGTTAATCGACTGTTTTTCAACACTAAATCTTTGATTTGTTAAACGTGAGCTTCATCGGTTGAGGTTGAAAATGTTGTTTCTTAATGCACCAATTTTTGTATTGTCCATACTTTTCAATGTAAAACAAAAAACAAAGAAACTTCAAACTTAATTGGGAATTTTTATTATCATTCGGAGAAACATTCTTTGGCATTTATTTTTCGAAGATTATTTCTTTGAAATGTTGGCCGCGGCTACGTCTCAGATGACACAGGAGATGTTATGCTCCAAGGCCTAAATCGAAGCGGGATTGTCCAGATAGACTTTAGAGTTTACATATTTCCACAGGAAAAAATCTAGCGGTGTGATAGCACACAATCTTGGAAGCCAATCGACCGGCGCAAAACGTAAAATTATTTGCTGACCGAAGTGTTTTCTCAAATAATCGATTGATGTGATGTGTGGGTTAGTCCGAGTTGCTGCGAACGGCGCCGAATCAACTTTCTACGGTCTTAGTGTACACTCTCAGCGAGGGCTGCCATATTTTCTTCACTGCGTGCAAGACGTGGTCTATTCGATCGAATATTATCCAATAATGAATGCTGGATGAATAGTATGCTCAATAAATCGATTATGTTCATCATAAATTAATTCAAAGTCTTTAAATGCCAAACAATGCTGAACAAAAATAACATGACTGCTTGGCACGACTCAAGCGTGATCTGTCGAAAAATTTTTATTGAAAAAAGTACCTCTACTTAGATTACCCGTTACAATTTCCGTGTAACCGAAGTTAACCTCCGGCATCAAAAGATGTCTATTCATACTTTTAATAGGCCACATAATCTTTTAGATCTTCTAGTGAATATTTGTTTGCAGTATAAGGACAGCCTTGGCACTACGGTCGGTAAATTCAGCCTCCACGAGGAAACATCCCCAAACGGGTTGAGGCTGATCGACTTCGCCGGGGCCCAAAATATGGTTATCTGTAGTACTAGATTCCAGCATAAGAAGATACATCAAGCTACCTGGCTGTCTCCGGATCGAAAACACACCAACCAGATCGATCATGTTGTGATAGACGGAAGACACGTCTCCAGTGTTTTAGATGTGCGTGCGCTTCGAGATTCTAACATCGACTCGGACCAAAAAATGCACGCCAACAAACACAAGGATGGTTCGACGTCAAGAAGCTGCAATCACAACAGACAGCCGAACGTTTTTCGACTCGGCTTGCACTCCTGCTCTCTGAGAGCACTCGTCAACAACTCGGTATAAGGGAACTGCGGGATGGCATTTCAAACTCCTTACGTACAGCTGCAACCGAAACCACTGGTTTTCGGAAAGCGCAAAAGAACAGCTGGTACGACGAGGAGTGCCGTGTAACAGCGGAGAGAAAACAGTCTGCCTACCTCGCAACGTTACGATCGACCACAACACGTGCGGGATGGGATAGCCACCGATGCCCAGAGCATACTTAAATTATGGAGGGAACACTTCTCCAGCCTGCTGAATGGCAGTGAACGCACAACACCAGGAGAAAGCGAACCCGATACCCCAATCGATGACGATGGAGCAGACATTCCATTGCCCGACCATGAAGAAGTTCGAATAGCAATTGCCCGCCTGAAAAACAACAAAGCGGCAGGGGCCGATGGATTGCCGGCCGAGCTATTCAAACACGGCGGCGAAGAGCTGATAAGGTGCATGCATCAGCTTCTTTGCAAAATATGGTCGGACGAAAGCATGCCCAACGATTAGAATTTAAGTGTGCTATGCCCAATCCACAAAAAAGGAGACCCCACAATCTGCGCCAACTACCGTGGGATTAGCCTCCTCAACATCGCATATAAGGTTCTGTCGAGCGTATTGTGTGAAAGATTAAAGCCCACAGTCAACAAACTGATTATACCTTATCAGTGTGGCTTTAGACCTGGTAAATCAACAACCGACCAGATATTCACGATGCGCCAAATCTTCGAAAAGACCCTTGAAAGGAGAATCGACACACACCACCTCTTCGTCGATTTCAAAGCTGCTTTCGACAGCACGAAAAGGAGTTGCCTCTATGCCGCGAGGTCTGAATTTGGTATCCCCGCAAAACTAATACGGCTGTATAAACTGACCTTGAGCAACACCAAAAGCTAAGTCAGAATCAGGAAGGACCTATCCGAGCCGTCCGATACCAAACGAGGTTTCAGACAATCGCCTTGTCTGATCGTGCGACTTCTTCAACCTGCTTCTGGAGAAAATAGTTCGATCTGCAGAACTTAACCGAGCAGGTACAATTTTTATAAGAGTATACAGCTGCTGGCGTATGCCGATGACATTGATATCATCGACCTCAACACCCGCGCTGTTAGTTATGCTTTCTCCATACTGGACAAGGAAGCAAAGCAGATGGGTCTGGCAGTGAACTAGGGCAAGACGAAATGTTTGCTGTCATCAACCAAACAGTCGTCGCACTCGCGACTTGGCACTAACGTCACTGTTGACAGTCATAACTTTGAGGTTGTAGATAATTTCGTCTATCTTGGAACCAGTTCAAACACCACCAACAATGTCAGCCTAAAAATCCAACGAAGGATAACTCTTGCCAACAGGTGCTACTTCGGACTAAGTAGGTAATTGAGAAGCAAAGTCCTCTCTCGATAAACAAAAACCAAACTCTATAAGTCACTCATAATTCCCGTCCTGCTATATGGTGCAGAGGCTTGGCCGATGTCAACTACAGATGAGTCGACGTTGCGAGTTTTCGAGAGAAAGGTTCTGCGAAAGATTTATGGTCCTTTGCGCGTTGGCCACGGCAAATATCGCATTCGATGGAACGATGAGCTGTACGAGATATACGACGACATTGACATAGTTCAGCGAATTAAAAGACAGCGGCTACGCCGGCTAGGTAATATTGTCCGGATGGATGAAAAGACTCCAGCTCTGAAAGTATTCAACGCAGTACCCGCCGCGGGAAGCAGAGGAAGAGGAAGACCTACACTCCGTTGGAAGGACCAAGTAGAGAAGAACCTGGCCTCGCTTGGAATATCCAATTGGCGCCATGTAGCGAAGAGAAGAAACGGCTGGCGCGCTGTTGTTGACTCAACTATAATCGCGTAAGCGGTGTCTACGCCAGTAAAGAAGAAGAAGATAAGGACAGCAAAAACCCTTCGAAGCAAACTAAAACTTTATACTGCTGTTGATAATTGTTATCACAGCTGGAACTTGTGGCACATCCAGAAAACATGAAGAGAAAGTAAATGTCGGTTGTGCTGTCTTATATACGTACATATGTATATAAGTACGTAGTTATGTACATAGCTTTAAGTATCCCAATTCTGTGTGATATCGAAGAATACGCTCACTGGGTTATTACTTTTTCGCATGGGTAATGTATTTCATAATTTGTGCGCCCTCATACGTATTACACACACCTGGTATAAACGAATGTGTGAAACTGACATATCTACATTTACGGTCGCAGCGCATTGACGTTCTATTGAAATATTGTTATTTTGTTGAAATATGTGCCCAGATTATTTATTTACAGTCTGTTGCCTACGAAAATGGTCAAATAAACAACGGCGAAAACATACAGATGTCTACATTCCGATTTAAGGGTGCACATTCATATGTGTGAAAATATGCAGGTTTATAACTTAAAATAGCCGAAATAACCAATATAAAGTTAATACCTTCGGAATTTGACTCCAAAATG
Organism: Bactrocera correcta; assembly: GCA_027475135.1. Taxonomy (NCBI): domain Eukaryota; kingdom Metazoa; phylum Arthropoda; class Insecta; order Diptera; family Tephritidae; genus Bactrocera; species Bactrocera correcta. Next base: position 2,748,249 of record CM050323.1, on the reverse strand, counting down.
TAGTTATGAGGTGACTTAACAAGTGATTTGATTGCATCGTTTTTTTCTGCCCTTGTTAGGTATAATGAAGCGTATATAGTAAAATGTGCACCCAACGGTATGCTATGGATGGAATTACTTTTTTAAGGCACTCAGTTTTTCATATATACTATATAAATACTAGGTGTGTTCGTTAAATTACGAGAGTTTTAAAATTAAAGTGTGTTGAGTGTTTGAAGAGTCCGATTATTAAATTTCCTTGAGGTATGATAACTTTTTTGGTTGTATTCATTGCTTACTCTTCTGTAGCAGCCGCTAAGGTTAGACATATTTTTACAAGGTATGTTCCAAGTAAACATTTTTGAATCTAGTGGAACCTAGTTGCGCCATCTATACGTCGACTGGTGCATTAGAATCTGCTATCTTTATCGATTGTCCAGTGACGCATATCATGACACTTCATTGATAGGAAGTGAAGTTATTGCGTTTTAAGTGTCAGTATGCTTGTGTTGTCAATGTTTTAAAATGGTCAAACTTTTACCGAAACGTTTCAATTGATGAGTTTATAACGATGATTGCCTATCCCGTAGCAGAGTGGGCGAGTGGTTTCAATGTTTTCAAAGTGGTCGTGAGGACATAAATGACGATCAACATCTGAACCAATTAAAATCCGTGATCACCGGAAATTCCATCGAAACTGTGCGTGAATTCATCAAAAATCAGCCGCAATCATCATTGAAATTCATTCACACATCCATTCAGACACAAATTGACTGACGACCAAAAATTGCTCAGAATCCAACATTCAATTCGACGCTTCTTACCGATTATTTGACCAAAAGTCACATTTTAATCATTAACCACTCCCCGTATTCACCTGATATGGCACCATGATGCAAAAATGCATTTTCCTATGAAAGAAAAGCGTTATGCAGACGTAGAGGCCATTCAAAAGGCTTGCATCAGCATACTGGCGGCAATACCGGCCAACGAGCTAAAACACTCTTTCGACATGTTTTGGACAGTGCAAAAAGAAGAAAGAGACTATTTTGAATAAAATAAATTGATTTTGCCAAAAAAAACCATTTGTGCGGTTTTTTGTTAAAGTCCTGTTTACTTTGGAACGTTCCTTGTAGACCGCTTCAGCAGCTTTTCTCAAAATGGACTTTCTCAGTTTTTATAATATACATATCTCACAGATTCACTAATATGAGGGATAGAAAGCTGACAATAGGAAATTGTGTCCTTACATTCTGTACCTGAAAGCTTAAACAGCTTTCTTTTTTTTGAATAAATTTAGATCATAAGCTGGCATAAATTAAAGGTGGAGTACGCATGCAAAGTTTTATCCCGATACGTGTGCTTAATGTACATATATAATGGAAAGTGAAAGGAATTTAAAATTGCGTTATACGAGAAAAAGGAGTGTTTGTAGTCCGATTTCTCCTCTTTTCGTAATGTTACAGGAGAATGTCAAAAGAACGTCATGTACTAAATTTGGTTGAAATCAGTGGAGCAAATCTCGAGATATGGGTCCATATAAATGTGGACGGCGCCAAGCGCATTTTCCAGTTTTTACACCAACACCTATAAAGCCCTGTTGAGCCATCTTAGGTATTTTTTTTGTGAAAATGAAATACTAATTTTGAATATGAAAGTAAAGAAAAAAATACTCAAATTATTGACCGCTATTTTTACTTTGACTAACTTTCTGGGAACCTGTGGATACCATGCCAATAGAAATAACAAATGCCAATCGGAAGTGGCCAAGTTAATGAATTCGGATGGTGGGGTAGTCGCTCCAAACCAGGCGTGCAGGTGCATTGTCGTGTAACAAAATTACTTTGCCATGTCATCTGGTCTTCCTGGTTACAGGGTCCGGCACTTGAAGTGTATTTTGGTATTTTGACCCACTCACGGACAATGGCTTTCTTCAGCATCTCAGGACTGATGCATTTTTTACTTTGTACCTTGCTCTCCAAAATGGCTCAGAGAGAATAATCCATTGGATTCGCATATGGTGAATAAGAGAGCCATTGTGTGGTCGTAATGAAGTTCGGAACGTTGTTTTTCAGCTATTCTTGGTTCACTCGCCTTTTGTGAGACGGTGCTGAGTCTTGTCGAAACGTCCATGGCTTGCGACCAAAATGTTTGTTTGCCTATGGCTTCAAAGCAGCCTCCAGAATACTTTCCCGATAATATGTCGCATTTACTTTGACAGCGGCCCAAACCATTATTTGTGGCGGGTACTGCCTCCTGGTGGCCAACCGATGACTTAGATTCTCGTATGAACGGTCGGTCAAGTAAACCCTATCGTTTTGAGAGTTTACGAATTGCTCAATTGGAAAATTTTTTTCGTCAAAAAACACAATGTTCGGAATTTGATCGCTTTCAGCCAAGGGAAGCAACTGCTTCGCTCTCTCAAATCTTACTTGTCGCTGTTTCCGTGTGAGATCATGGGCTTTTTGGAACTTGTAAGGCTTGACCTTGAGCTCATTTTGCAATATGCGCCGGATGCTGAGGTCGGATATTTTCAGTTCTTTAGGCATCTGATGGACACTTCGTCGTGGATTTCGCTCAAGTCGCTTCTTCACTTTCCGAACCATATCACGTGACGTTGCAGTCTTTTGATGACTACCTCCATGGCGTTTTGCGATGCTACCAGTATCATTGTAACGAGTGATGGTGCAAAACAAAACCTTTATTCACATTGAGGTGTTTGAGCTCACGAACAATTGCTGGCTGTGATTTTCCACCTAAAATATAAAACAATCACGCTATTGCGTTTGAATTCCATCGCTGATCACTTTTTTTGCGTTCACTTTTGGCAAAACGCTTTTGTATACTTGTGAACAATACTCCGAACTGTCATTCAGCAAATTTTTTAACAGCTTATTCTAGTGCGACAGCCGCGCGAACGCACATGGGAGTATTTACCTCAAAAACCGGACAAATTGAAAATTACAAACTTCAGCGATGATACTCAAGACTAATTTTTTTTTGGTACCTAAAGAACCGTTCTACAATGAACCGATTAAATCAATGACTATATTGCCCCACAAGTAGTCGGAACCTAGACTTCGTTCAAAACGCACGTGCTTATTCTCGAAACTCTCCATTGATTTCGAAGTGGCAAGTGGGTTTTTTTATTGCGTGAACGGAATTCTTTAAAATATTTTTTATGGATTCAGGACAACATGATATGTATTTACTATTAATGATATAAAAATTAATTTAGTTAATGTATTATTATGTTTTTTTCGGGAAAACAATGAATCTTTAAAGAAACTAATTTCATTTTATTTTATTTTTTAGATATTAGTGCTTTTGTTATAGTGTCGGGCGAGGTCAAACTATGAATTATTTTTCCTATTAAACAACAGGGTTTCTACTTAACATATAAGCTTAAACATTTTCCCCGTCTTTCTCCCCCTTAAACATAAGCGCGTTGAAAAAAGTTAGTCAGTTGCATAAAATGAGTACTGCTTTATTTATTTATTTTAATTAAATACTGAAATCCTGTTTAATTATTCTATACGGGTGGTATATAAATGGTATGAGGGATATATATAGGATCAGGTGTGAAAATTGGACAATGGGCGTGGCACCGCTCACTTTCAGGTGAAATCCCATATCTCGAAACCCGACTGCCCGATTTTGACAAAATTTGGAACGTAACATTATTTACATTTTCCTGTGTCACTCTGTGAAAATGAGCAAAATCGGACTACAACCATGCCTACTTCCCATATAATACAATTTAAAATTCCATTTGATTTTTTCACATTCCAGAACACAAATAAAAAAAATTAATATAACGGAATAAAATTTTGCGGTAATAATTCCCTTAAACCAAGCCACCTTTTGACCAACAAATGTTTAAGTCCAACCACAACTCTTCAAGCCCCTAGGTGCAAAATATGTGAACCCGATAGCAATAGTTGACTTTTGACCGAAAAGATCGTTCAATGTGTGAGATATGAAATTGAAATTTACATGGAATCCTTGTCTGACAATAGTATTTCATTGTGTCAAAAATGGTTTGAATTGGGTCAATACTTTCCTGAGCCCCATATACCTAATATAAAGATTTTAGAACTTCTAGGTCGCTTTATGCTGGATACATCCGCCAATATTTGAGTCAAGTCTCAATGAAAATCGCAGAACATATATTATTCATAACAGAGTATCTTTGGATTTTAGAAATTCATAAAACACCACACGCTCTCCAAAAACAGAGCACTGACTTCTTACCGAATCGATCTGTATTTGAATTCGATTTTGATGGTTGTCTCGGCTTAACCCAATATTTTCTCCATTTAGCGTTCTTAAAATAAATCCAGTTTTCATCGCCAGTGATAAATCGATGTAAAACTGATTTTCTTTCTTGCCTTTGAAGCAAAATTTCAAGAGTCGGACATTTTTTGTCGTTCATCAATTCAAGTGGCACCAATTTTCCATACTTTTGGATCTTTCTCATAGTTTTCAAACGGTCTGAAATTGTTTGTTATGTCCCAGTTAACGTTGTTGCCATTTACTTTTGATTCGAAGTACCATTTTCATCCAATATTTTTTTCAGCTTAGCGTCTTTAAACTTTTTTGGTGGTCTTCCACGTTCTTCATTCTCACATCAAAATCATTGCCGCCGAACAGTTGAAATCATCTTTTGCAAGTTGCTTCTGATAGAGCGCGATCACCATATGTCTCGACAAACATTCAATGCGACTCTGCAGCACTTTTCTTCAAATGAAAACATGAAATAATGCTTACCACAAATCATCACTTTTCGTTACAAAATTTTACATTTTCAATATAATGAAAAAGATATGTTGTTGTTTGTTCAAGGACTGTAAAGTTATTAAATAAGTTTGACAGATCTCGTTCCAACAAAAAAGAAAACAATTAAGTCTCGTTTGCAATGCTCACTACCAACACATTTGTATCTTAATGCTCACTTCATATCGGTACACATGGTAGTTGTTTTTAACAGAACCGTTATATGGGAAGAAGGAGGGTTTATAATTTAATTTCATTCATTTAAACTCCTTCGGTAGAAATTTTTAGAGAAATTTGTTTGAACGATTTGGTTACAGATTTATATCTTAATTTATTGATAGTTTCGGCACTTTATAGGTTTTCGTTTAATGATTTAGGGTTACATACACTATACTTCATTAAAGGCAAGCGTGCACAGACATCTGGATTTCAACTCGTCTCGTCATCGTGGTCATTTTTTTAATTCAATATATGTGACCTGGTCTACGAAAAGGGGGCTTAGGTGTCAAAAAATCATTTTTTTTTTTTATTTTTATTTATTTTTTTGACACCTAAGCCCCCTTGTCGTAGACCAGGTCACATATATCGAGTTTAGTTTTAGATTATACATACAACAGGGAAACAAAACTAGTATACTGTCGTCAAGCACATGCTGCAGGGGTATAAAAATGGCTAATATCCGATCATAAATACACATATCACAAACCTAAACTATTAATTTCCCATATTTGTATTATTTGTATCCTACAATAACTTTCTTTCAAAATAAACTAACCCGCTATTTCGACGCCTAGTTCCCATTTAATCATATTATTTGATCTTTTATCTTTATTTGCATTGCTGGGGTTAGTATAATGTTTGGGTACATTCGAGTTTTGCAATGTTTTAACTGAATAATCTGTGTTGTTGGTATAGAAGGAACCAATTTAAGTGTTATGTGAAACCGAAAACTCACAGAAAAATATTTTAAAAAGCAGCAATTTGGACAATAAATTAAATTATGGTGGGGTAAAATAAACGCAATTACGATGATTTGTTTCGGGACGAGCTCCCAAGGCAGTGTAAAAAATGGGAAGACCGGAGCAAGTGAGAGATTGCTGCTGGCCAATACAATAAATTAGACAACAATAGAAAAACGAGAGAACAATGAAATGATAATAAGGAAACGTATATTTTTAAAATGAAGCATGTGAAGATCAAATTTGATTTTGTTGAAGCCTCAAGCATTGCATGTGTATATATGTTTGTGAATTTAATAAAAGTGTAATATAATGGTTTTGCTACTCTGATGCAAGAAGATACATTTTGGACGCATATTGGCACCCATACACAAATAAGCTGTAAGACCCTTTTGCCACGCACGCACATTCAATTTTTAATGCGATTTTTATGCTTATGCTCACCACCGCGGTATACATTGTATATTATGAGCTGGATCGTATGATTACATTTAATGTCTTGGCCTTTGCCATGGAAGTCTTAAGCAATAATTTTTATTACCTTGTTGTTCATAGTTTAGCAGAGTCATAAAGTTTGTTTTGGTAATAAGTTATGAAACATGACTTATATGAGTTCACAGGAGGTTTTATACTTGTAGGTGCCTTTTGTTTGTAGAAATTTGCTTAAGACACTGCCATGAATAGATGCATTGATTACAGGTTTTCAACCTTACAAGCGGCGGTAAAAATTCCTATTATATTTAAATTTTTAAAAATAATGTAATGTTTTCTTTGCTTGTTGGTAGCCTTATTGAAATTGTTTCAAGCTTTACGCGCCGAGTTTTCATAGCGGAAAATGTTTGTTTAGATGCCTCTCCTACTTTTATATGAGCCGTTCAATGCACACATAGATTGACTCCACTTTTTGAAAAATCTTAAATTTAAGTGCTAAAGCCCTTGGTATAGTCATAACTTTTAATATTTGTAATAACTTTCACGAATAATAAATATTAGCACCGTTAAATGGTAAATTTTTTTGGAAACTGAATAATGAGTAATTTATTTCAGAAGTCATTTCGATTAACTCCGTACTCTAATATAAATCGCTTCACATCTGTTCTGGTCGTGCGTCGACGCTTATATGTTTTTAAACAGCCGAAGATGCTCTCTCCCTCTCAATAATATTCGTAACAAAATCGCATCGGATAAAAAGAAACACAATGCAAGCGGTGGTTAGTATAGCAGTCATCTAGCACGCGGAATGTTACTGTGTAATTTTTAGTTTTTTCGACATTACTCCCATATTTTTTTTGAAGGAATAAAAGTATACCGTTATAATCAAAATTAGTGAGACTAATAATGTGAGTGAGGAAAGCAGTGATGATTTTTCAATACGATTTATCAACAGAAATTCTGAGTTAAGAAGACGTTTATCGTTTTCCTCGGATTAATCGGATTGCAATAGTACAAACCCATCAAACATATTTATTGGGAGAATAAGAAGTCGTAATCCTGTTGAATGGATACGAAATTAACAAAATCATAGGATAAAATCTTTGGCATACAGGGATAGGGGAGGAAAATTAATACCTGCAAAAAGTTTTGTCGATATACAATGCAAATGCTGTCAAACTTGGAATCAAAAAATTTTTTCGGATGAGAGAGAGGGGTCAAACCATGTCAAGTGGTCCATGAAAATTTCGAAAACTCCCCGATTTTGAAAATTAGCAGTTCATTCGGTAGAGGTCCAGACGCATACCCCGTGATATAAGTATTTCGTCAAAACTATGTTTTTTTGTTAAGTTAGTGATGGTTAAAATTTAGAGTACGATGAAATTGTTAAATTATTTTCTCATAAACTACTGGAGATAAATCGATGAAATTTTGTGAAGTCAAAGAAAAATGTTCGTGCTACATATTATTAAAACCGTCTTAACTCTATTGAAACTTGTTCAAATCTCGGAAATCAAAGATGAATCAATTGACATGAAATTTTTGGTAAGTAGAGCCAGCTATTTGCACAATGACTCAGATTATACCAATATTGAGTCCTGTGCGAAAAAAACATTTTTCCCCAGATAATTGGTACCATATAATGAAAACATGTTAAAAAAGCGTCGTTGCATCTAATCCAAATGACTCACTAAGACTTTTTGTCAACAAAACCTGTAAAATCGTCTATCATTAGCAGAAAAGTAATCATCACAGGGCCTGCAGTAAATTGGCTTGAAATACGCCAAAACTCCTCCCATACAGCTGATGAAGGAGACATTATTTATAATATTGCTGAATCATCCATAATAATAATGCTACTAACATAATAGTAGAGGAGCCTGGAGTGCTAAATTTGCAGTTACTGGAGCGTCATGGAGACGTACTAGATTGTCAAGATAACGTTAAAAAAAAAAGAAAGTCTATGTGAAGTTTTCCATTTTAGTGGGGAGAAGAGCGGGTAATTATTTTCAAAAATGTAAGAAAACACAGTCACATAAAAATACTCAATCGCGTCAGTCATTTATGGTATATACGCGCATTGTATTTCTGATAGTCGATATATATTAATCTGGCAATCAATTCAAGGTTGAGGGCCGTAATGGAGGTTAAAAAAAAAGTTATTCGAGCGTGTCAGATTTTCAAAGCGAATGTTAATGAAACTCTAAAAAGTGTGCAATTTAAATGTCTGACAATTTTGACGTGACCAAAAGTCATTTATTGATTTTAAAACTTCTAAAAAAAAGGTGACCTTGAGATACTCGAGCGCGTCAGATTTTTATGCAGGGGAATGAACTTGATGTCAGAGTCTTCCCAAAAGATAATCTGACAATTATATAGAGGCATATCGTTAATCTGACGATTTAAAAGTGGAAGAATTCTGTTTGGTTCTTGTTTTTGTTACAGGATGTAATAAAAACAGGGTATACACATATGTTTATGTATAGAAAATTTTATAATTTATTAATATGAAAATAGAAAAAATAAAATAAAAAAAAAACATGTAAATTTTCATCATTCGAGTCATCGTCGAAGTTTGTTTCCACTTCTTGAACTTCCTGACAACCGGCTTCGCTTTGCGATACTCCAAAACAGTTTTACACTTATTTAGAGTTTGTGAAGTAAACTTTTTGATTTTTTCATACGTTTCTTCGACAAACAAACACATTTAATGCTAACGTCACTCATTTTTACAATGGATGTAAAACTGATCGCTGTAAACGGAAAAAAATAAAAAACACCACAAACAAACAAAAGTGTCAAGCACCAATAACAACCACGCAAGGTGATCAGTACGCTTGACCTTTTCTCGACGATTTTACCTATATCGCCCTTGGAAACTGTCAGATTATAGGATTTTCGTGATTCTGACAGAATTACCTTTAAAATTAAAAAAAAAAAGTTAAAGCGCTCTAGTATTTCAAGGTGACATTTTTTTTTACAAATTTGTCACCCTGCTATTTCTCTAAGTCACCCTCAAACTGTCAACATATTGAAATATATGTACACTCGTCTTCATTTATTTAATTTACCATCTCTTAATCTTACGCGCTCGAGTTTCCCGAAGGATCGATTTTTTTCTCTAATCTGACGAACTCTCCTCAACGCACGCCTCCATATTAAGGGCTCATATCTGGTAGGGGTAGTAGTAGTAGAGTAGGTAGTAACTTCAAAAATTGCCTCTTGGGCTCCCCGTTTTTATGGAAAAGCCGTGATAAAAATGTATAATAACTAACTCTTTCTGTAATAAAAACTTTAAAATGAAAAACTAAATTTAACTTTATTACTTTTTTCAGTTGTCAAAACGATTAACTCCATCAGTCACATAAAAACTGTAACATTGCTAATACTTGGCTACACTTTCTTACCGCTAGATGAAAGCTATATCTGCAATTATGCATTCCACATTATATATTTCATATTCTCTGAGGATTTTTTGAAAACAATATGCATTACATCATCGTGTTTCTCAACTTTTCGTTTCATGGTGTTAATCGATGTGTGCACTGCGCGGCTCATATAAAACGATTTAATCGACCACTGCTTTCCCATAGAAAAATTCACAAATTTTTGTTTTTCTTATCGTGAGCTTCACATTCGTGTAACCGAACATAGACTCCCTTAGTTTTATTACTATATTTTGCTTTCTGTCAACGAAAGTTATACTAAAATCATTGAGGACAGAGAAATGGAATAGTTGACTGGATTGATTTTTGGCATTGTTCAGATATATTTGAGAACTTATTTATAGGCAATTTTATAAATATATACTAGGGTGTTCCTTACATGGCAAAAAAAATCAAACTTTAGATTTTCGAAACGCGTACCCTTTCCTTTTTTTATAAATGCTTAAACGTACTTAGGTATGAAATCTTCTTCACACAAATACCATAAATAATGAACTAGCTTGTGAATGCCTTGGGACTTGTCGCGGCTACTTTTTCATATTATTTTAGAGCTTTCAAAAAGCACAGGTCTTAGTTAGGTGCATTCGAGCCAAGGTTTAGTACATAAGGTGACGATAAATAAGCAAAAATCTTGAAGTAAACATATTTTTATAGAATAGATTGCTCTCGCCATCCATCGCGCTTGATGCAAAGCTCCGGAGGATCTGAGTTTTAGTTTATTTTCTGTATCTCCTCCTAAGAACACAACGCATAGTTCAACCAATTCACGTTAATCGTCTCTAATAAAATATTGTGCAGTTCAGTTTTGTAAAAAGTTAACAAATATGTAATGTTTGTCTCAGAAATATGTGCTTTAATGAAATTCAGAGGTGGCTCAATGTTATCGGTGTTACTATTTTTCCAATTATCTCTTAACTTTTTGAAAATTGGAATGTATGGGCTACTTGTAATTTGCTCTACTTTTGTTTTAAAAAAAGCTTTGGGGACCAACTCATAAATATGATGACGACAAGCAAAAAGTAGCAATTCCCTTTCTAAAGTCTGCTTGGAAATAGCACCAGCTCCACTGAAAAGTCCAGTATTTGAAACCGTTTTATCGCAGCACATTATCTGTACTTTATCGTGGACTGGGACCGTCAAAGCTTGCAGTTAAAATGGCTTTAGCTTGATGTTTTGCAGAATAACTCTTTAATTTTGGTACTGCAAGAAGCTGTTCTCCATCGCAAAATGAAGCAATAATTGGTAAGCGTTCTTCTTTTGAACTTTGTACATTTAACCAGGTAATAGTTTTCCATCCCAATGGACTTTATTACATCAGGCAAATTATTCTGGAAGTCAGTTTTTATTGCTTCTGCCTTGAATTTTCTCGCCTGAGCACGAAGTCATGAAGACCATAATATCCAGCATAAGGGACTCGCTTAATTGGCATTGATATATAGCTGCTACCAGTTTAGGAGTTATGCAACTTTTCGTGCCTTTTTTAGCTTCAACTAGTACAGGGTCATTAGGTGGACTTAATCAAATCTCTCTGCGAAAATTAATAGCCTTTTCATCAATAAACTACTTAGGGTGAATACTAGCAGCCATACAAGCTAATGAATCGATATGATGTATCTATTTTTCTTTTCATATATTTTTATCTTTCATCTTAACCTTTATATTCAACAATTTTAAAATATTTCATATTAATCAATTGTTTAATTCGTTCTTTAATTCCAAAACCCTTAAGTTCATTTTATTTTTACATTTACTTTCACTGGGTGGATTACTTCCATTTATCGGGTTCTTACCTAAGTGATTAGTTATTCAATTATTAGTGTTAAAAAGTCGTTTCCCACCACGTCGTCATTAAAAGGGGGGTTCTCATCCGAGGCAGTTGGTAATCTTTCATTGAGGGCACTTTTAACGTGGTGCGTCCGAAACCCAGCGCACCACCCTGTGAAGGGGGTGTTCCGCCTTCCCACTTTAGCACGCCTTCAAACGGATGTTCTTAGGCTACCCAGAGGGTACTTGGTCAAAGATCGGAAGTCGTGAGCTACTTAAGCTATATGTAAAAGAATCCTTCTGGTCACTCCCAAGTGAATGGCGTTCAGAGAACTTTCTTCACTTGTGTGAACTTCTAAACGTGACTCCATCCTCCAGCCGTACAGCTTAGCAAGACAATATAATTTATATATTTTTCGGAAAATGCTTCTAATAATTTAACCATAGGATTTACAGTGCGTTCCAAGTCGTGGAAAATTCTTCTTATTTCTAACAAAACATTCTTAGAGGTCAAAATGGACTTTTAGAAAAACTACAAAGAATATTTATGAAAAGATAGTCTAGACATTATGGAGAAAGGTAAGTAACAAGCCAGGAAGGGGCAGGAATCACCTGACGTCTAGAAGTGAGAACACCTCTACCGACGATTCCAGTAAGAACTTGGAATTGAGCTTGGTAATAGTCCGTGAATTGCTGATCTAAATTATTTTAATTTTTTAATAACCTAATGAAATAAGTTGGAGGAAGTTTTATTTGATTGAGTATTATTTATATTAGTTTCAATAACTGGAAAGACAATCAACATTCTTCAAATGTGATGATAATAATCAGGATTTTTACCAATTGTCCTTGTTTCTACCGATACGTTATATTTCAAAAGAGCGATCTAGCCCGATTGGTTTTGCTTGTAGTTTAGTAGGATGAATAGCTAGATAAAGGCAAATTATTGTATTAAATTAAAAAAAAAACAGAATTGCTTGGTATTAATTAGGAAGAACGCAATTTCTGGATCAAATTGAAATAACGGACAGCACTCAAACCATTTTTGTGTGTGTGTTTTTTTTTCACATCAGCAAATAGGATTTCAAATAAATCAAAATAACGCTTATATTCATATTTAGATTATTGAGGTCATACACCTATATAGTACGAATAATATACGAATATATAGTAGCACATTTTCATTATTTTCAACTTGGCTAATAGTTGAGTTTATATTGTAAAATATTTAAATTAATTTAAGTATCGCCAAAATTTTGCTCATAATGGCAGACAATTTAGATGAAATACCTTGTTAATTTAATTTGTGAATTTCGCATTTAATTTGCATCCTTTTGACAAGTCGCTTGTATAATTTTCACTAATGCTTCATTTGCAGCGCAACAAAGTTGTTCTAAAACTCTCGACAGTTTAACTGCAAAAAAGCCTTACACACACAACTGTAAACTGACAATTTCGCATGGCCAACATAAATATGCACATTAGTCGCCTGCGTTGGCGTTGACTTTGCGCGTTTAGACCATTTGCGTGGCATAAAATGAAAATTTCAATATTTTACGAGTAAATGAACACATACATGTTTACCTACATATATATGCGTCTGCTAGTTTGTATGCGAGAGCATTCAATTGGTTTCACAAAATTATTGAGCAATGCGCACATTCATCATTCAACAGCCGGCCACAGCAGCAGCGCCAGCAGTTACCCATTGACGTTTGGACCAATTGCTCTGCAAACATGCGGACATAAATATTGACGCTATAAAAATAAAATGTTTAACATAAAATAAATTTTGTAAAATTATCGCCAACAAAATGTGGAATTTCCTGACAACAGGCGTTCAAAAATTTTTGCACACAGTCAGATATGGCCACGTGTACACGCGCAGCGGCTTGCAAATGCTAACAAATGCAAAAGATTGTTTTCATTTTCCCCCTCCTGGCTCTTTCATGTGTGTGTTCTTGTATATGAGGGAACGCGTGTGGTTCGACTGAAATGGCTTTTTGCGGTCGCCTGCACGCATTTCGCATTATTATTTTATGCATATTCGCTTGTATACATATGCCTATGTATTTTGATGCCACAGTGCGTATGAGTAATATTTTGTTTCATTTTCGACTTTTGACATGCAGTGATAAGATGCCTGTTGGCCGCCTCCTGCCCACAATGGATTCGGTATCGCAGTCCACCGAAAGGTCAATTACCAGCGACCACTTTTCAAAAATATTGCAAACACACACACACACCCGTAGGCATTGTATATGTATGTACATATGTATATGTGTGAGTATGCAGCGGCGATTGTGTTATTTTGCCTGTTAACGAAAGCATGCGCCAAGTGAGCGCAAATTTATGCACATCTCAACCATATATAATAAACACATCAATATGCATTGGCGTAGGTGTATGTGTGTGTTCGTGCGAAATTTGTATATAATATTTTTGCTGTTTCCACTTCCTTTACGCATGCTAAATATCAACAAGCCATTTCCGCTACTATCGGGATTGCGGTACACATCCGCCCTTTGGAATGGTTCGCCCTTGGTGCGGTCGGCATGTGCGTCGATTTGTGCAGTTGCCATTGGTCACGGAGGTGGTTATAGGCTGTGGGCTTACTTTAAAATACAACAACAACACCATCAATGCTATTAACGTATGCATCAACAACATCTCCGTTCTTTTATCGCCGGTTTGTGTGGCAACCTAAATGGTTACATGGTGCTTTACACTAAAAACTTTAAGGTAAGTTTGCCCATACAAAATTTGATGTATAGTATATATTAATGTACGACAAGAAGGAATTTACATGTGTAAGTGTAAGAGCCCGTGTTTTAAATATAAGTTCAGTTTCGTTATACACTGAGAAAAAAGATATAAACTTATCCGTCAAACGGAATTTTAAGTTTGTTTAAAATAATTAAGTAAGACCAGGAAAACAAAAAACGAAAACAAAAACAAAAATCAAAATATTAAACAAGTTTTCAAGTTTTGTTGCAATAAAAAAGTTATAAAACATTCAGAAAAATCCAAATGTAGCCTGAGGAATCGAATCAGTGTTCGATTTTGTATAGAGAGCTACGAATAGCTGTCAATATTGAAGATCACAGTAAACAGATAATAACTGTAAAACTTTCTTGGCCAAATAGAGAAACTCTTTGATTGTTTCTTATTTAGGCTTGTCAGGAAGTATATCAAAAATTATTACAAACATCGAATTCAATCATTCTCTTTCATACTTATATTCAAAACGCCGGAATTTTTTCTTAGAATTCTGTGGCGCTAAGTAGTCTAGTAACACTGCAACATCTCACAGATCTCCAAATGGAAAAGGATATTTTGAGCAATTTTTGAAGCACGAAAATAAGCAACAGTGTAGCTTGCCTAGAGACTCCCTAAAACTTTCTGAAAACAACGTTGATTACAGTCTACGATCTTCTGTAAGATATTTGATTGGGTTTAGATCATAAAAAGCTCTAACTTGGTAGGATTAAACGGATAATTTCAATGAATATGAAGAGTTCCTTAAAAAATGTTTCCAAAATACCTCTTCTTGCTAAACGCGTAATATTTGAGACCTAACTAAATTGATTCCATACGCTCACCTGGTCGTTTGTGACTCCTTATGTTCAGACGTTGCTCTTCTTGGTGCTCGGTGGTTCACCTAATAACGGGATTTTCAATAGGGACGCTATAAAAGTAGATCGATAAGGACAGCAAACATTTGTCTTTACTAAGTTTTGGCATTTCATTGAAACATATACGCTTCAACAACGATTCGAGATTATTTGAATTTACTATCGAAATTCGGAGTGAGTGGCCTCAACTTTAAGAGCGCTACGTCCAATTTATGGTCGTTATAATCGTCCTGTCAGATCAACAATTGAGCGTCTAGTGGAAAATTTTTAATCTAAAGGCACAGTACAGAATATTAGTGTACCAGTGAGACAAAGAAATGCCCGTAGTTTCGAGAATATTCCTGCCGCTAGCGCATCAATTGAGAAAGACCCAAATCAGTCTCTCACACTTCTTTCTTTAGTGTTGGGCATCTTTGTGACGTCGTTTTGGCGAATTAGGTAAAAAAATTTTGGCCTACATCCTTACAAGACAAAATTTACGCAAGAACTGAAGCCGCTTGACCACCAGAATCGTCGTGTGTTCGTGAATTGAGCTGAGCAACAACTTTAAATGATCCGGATACTCATCGCCAATAAGCAAAATATGGGTTTTTGGTCAAGAAGTAATCCACACGTAGTCCATGAGTCGATTTATTAGAAACCAAGTTTAGTGAACATGTTATCTCACGAAATTGCCCAATCAATTGGCCGCCTCGGTCAAGTGATTTGAAGCCGTTAGACTATTTCTTGTGGGGCGCAAGTCTATGGTCTATGCCAACAAGCCAGCGACGATTGATGAAGTTCGTACGAATATCGAACGTGGAATAGCAGCAGTATCGGCCGATTTATGCTTGAAACCCGTTGAAAAGTGAGTTCAGCGTCTGCACTTCTGCAAGCGTGCCCGAGGTGGCCATGCAAAAGAAATCACGTGCCATACATAACGGCATTGGATTTACTTTTACAGGAATATAGAAATTAATTAATATTCCAAGCCGTTTTTGTTTTATTAAAAAAAATATATATATTAAAAAACCCGTTAGTAACTATTTTACAAATTTCTTGATTGATTAAAACAATAATTAGGTTTTGATATTCCCATTCATTTCATTCTACTTTTACCAGAAATGGTCTTAATTTTAACGGCAGTGCCGGCAAAGTAGCAGATTCTAAATGAGAAAAGGTCCGGTTAACTGAGTCACTAGTTCACGTAGTCCGACTTATCCACGTCCATCTGGACTGCGTGGATTAGTCAATCAGCTTTTGAGATAAATCCACTCAGCTCGTCACTCTAAAAGGGTCTCTGGAGTTTCCTTTTTGGTGCTGCAAACTTCGTGACTATCCACAGGTCGACTTACATATTTTTTGCAGTGTAAAAATATCCACTCGAGTGCGTGGCTGTAGAAGTCAACAAATGTGATTATAATACTTATAACGGCAAAGAGCAAGTTGCATCGCTATGACCTATAACTGAACAAATAGCTTAGCTTTTTGCTATTGCAACAACTGAAGGAGTGACCGAAGGAAAAGTATACGTCCGGAAGTTATATCAATTTGCTGGCACTTATGATATCAGCCCATATTTAATCCTACCAAATGGTTTGATGTGTAGTGGGCGTAGGAAAATTTCTCGAAGGATACGCCAGCAACGAACACAAACCGCTGTAAGCAACGAACACCGAAGTCTATGCGCGTGGGTTCGGTTGTGCGCTTCGTATGGGAAAACAGCTGCGTGCTGGCCGGTAGGTGTGATGATGTTCGACGATAAGCTTGTGGTTAATGGGATAATTTGAATATTTTTAAGTTATATTACGGCGCCCAGTGTGTGGAGCGACCTTTTCTCCAATCAACCTCGTTATCTGCAACCGCATTGACTGCTGTTTGGCCGCTGTGTGCGTTCGGTTGTTTGGTCTGTTTGCGTTGTTCTCTCCTTTGTGGCACATCTGCCTGTGGGTCCATTATGAATTGCCCGTTTATGTCATGTGATACATCATTGGTTTTCGTGTTTTGGCTCTTGCATCCCAATGGCGTCATTTCGAACATTTGGGGTTTCCGTTATATTCATATCGCAGTTTGATGCCTTCAAGCAACACACGAACGGTATTTGTAGTGATAACCGTATATACCAAGGAAATATATTGCATAGCTGTATAAATATATATATGTACACATGTGTTTATGTTTTGGTGCATGACAAATGGCGTGGCGTGTGCGGTCTTTCGGAAACTGTACACATTTATTATTGTGTGGGTGCTGAATTTTAAGCAACTTATTAATGTTCACTCTGAAGCATACAATTTGCAGATATTTTAATTTAATTAAGAATCGTTCGATTTCCTCTTGTAGTATACGACCACAACAACAGTGATCGATTGCTTTGCTTAGTGCATGAAAACCGACAGCCATTTCGGTTTAGTTTAGTTAATAATCGGCTTGACAAACTGAGGGCGTTCGCAGTTTTTTAGCTTTATTGATCTATCTGAAATAAGACAGGAAGTACAGCGCTATATTTCGAAATATCTAGGTGTCAAACATGACACACAAGGTCTTTCGCAAAAGAAGCAGGACTCCTACAAAAAAAAAAATTCAAAAGTTATATTTTTTATTCAAAGTAGTTTCCTTGCGCTTCGATACAGCGTTTAGCCCGGTCAGTTATCATTTCAAATGAGTGTTTAAGGTCAGTTTTTGGAATGCTCTTAAGAATATCGGTCGTCGCCTTTTGGATAGCTGAAATGTCCTGAAACCAGTGTCCCTTCATGGGCAAATGAAGTTTTCCAAATAGGAAAAAATCACATTGTGCCAAATCAGGTGAGCAGCGTGAGTCATTAATGGTTAATCTGGAGTTTTTTGTCAAAAAATCAGTGACAAGCGTCGGCCGATGACACGGCGCATTATCGTGCAACAGGCGCCAGGACCCTGCCTCACGGTATTGTGGTCGAGGACGACGAATGCGTGACAAAAGATGCTTCATTACATCAAGGTAAAACACAGCATTAATCGTTTGGCCAGGTGGGACGAACTCTCGGTGTACAATACCCTCGGAATCGTAAAAATAAATCAGCATTTTCTTTATTTTTGACTTCTGAAGACGACTTTTTTTCGGTGACACAGAGGTCCTCAGGACCTACTTGGAATCGCTTAAACCATTAATGCACATTACTACGAGATAGGCACTGATCACTATAAACTTTTTTTTATCATTCGAAATGTTTCAGTAAACGTTTTCTCAAGTTTAAAACAAAACTTAATATTTGCTCTTTGTTCAAAATGCATTTTACGACCGATGACCAAAAGCTGCTGTCACTTTTTGATCGATAACATCGATTGTAGTTATCCAATTGTCTTAAAATTTTTACGAATGTCAACAAGAGATCAAACTTTTTATTTCATATATCCACCAATAGGTGGCGCCACCAGAAACAGTTATATTTAAAAAGTTATGTTTCTTTTGCCACAGACCTTGTAAAAAACGATTGAAAGATGAATAAAGAATAATTTCAATTGAATGCCTTGTAGACAAGTGGTTAGACTCTATTGTACATATTAGAGGTCGAAAAAGCCTCTATTCTCTTTTCATTCAAATGTAGAGTATCTTCTTAAAACTTCGAAAGTGAGTCAGTAATTAGTAAGAACTGCACAAGAGTTTATGTTGAATGGCTTGCACTGATTTCCTCACCAAGTTTCAAATTCTGAAGCGGTCATTGGAAGGCTAAAAAAATATGTATCCGAGCTATTGAGAAATTTTTTCAAATACTTGCTTTTATAAAATTAAAAAGTTAATTTCAAGGTGTCGAATTTATTCTGATATTTTTTTTTTTATCTAGATAATATACGATGGATATTTATACATACATACGCATGAAGAATAGATTGAATGTAATCACATATTTCGTTTGCTAAGCGCAAGGTGTCAAAATCATAATTCAAATACACACAATAGCTGCCCAGAAAGAGTTTAAAAGGAATAAACAAAAACCTTAAAGTCCCTTATTACACGAAGCAACTTTTGTTGCTAATTCTCGGGCGATTCTCTTTTGCTGTCCCCCAGTACCTTCACACGAGCAACTTGTGTTGCGCAACTCTGTTCGAGGCTTTTCTCATTCTCTTTCATTTTACTTTAACCCATTGTCTACTCTTTACTTTAACCCATTGTCGTTTCTTTTTCCTTATAGGTATTTTGGCCACACTATCCCATATATTAATCAGTTCTGTCAATTAATAATACTAATACCCAACGGTTACCCTCCTCCCGCCCAACCGACGCGAGGGGCGCAATCCGCGAACGAGCGGAATTAGCCGAGTCATAAAAGGCAAGAGAGTTTTAAGCGTTACGATCTTAAGCAGCTCAGCTAAAGAAACAATAAAATAATTTTTTTAATTGTAAAAGGTGAATCTGTTAAATCAAATGTGCTGGAATGAAAATTGAAATCATGACATATACGCGGAATGGTTCGTTTAACTCAAAATTTGTTCTAGAAAATTTCAAAAGTAAGGGTCTAAACTGCCTGGTAGAGCGAGCGGGGACGTTAAAATTAATATCAGATAAGAGAGATGGGCTACAGGCTGACCCATTCAAGAGTTTTACAAGAAATATTATACCAAGCATCTCCCTACGACTAGCGAGTGTCGGGAGATTTATAAGTTTTAAACGGTTAGTGTAAGGGGGAAGATTTAAACTGGAATCCCAATGCAAATGATTTAAGGCAAAAAGTAAGAATTGTTTTTGAACGGACTCTCACTTATCCGAATGGACTTGGTAACTAGGGTTCCATACCACAGATGCATACTCTAATATTGGCCTCACCAGAGTTATAAAAAGAATTTTTGTGGCAAGCGGATCTCTAAATTCTTTAGACCAACGTTTAACAAAACTAAGAGCGCCTTTACCTTTAAAAACCGTGGAAGATACGTGAAGATTAAAATTGAGTTTGGGGTCCATAGTTACTCCCACATCAAAAAAACTGCATACTTGCACCAACCTAAAGTTTTGTATTGTGTATGAAGTTGGATGTACAGATCTACGTGAAAAGCACATTATTTTACATTTTTTAATGTTCAATTGCATGTCATTTCTATCACACCAAGAAACTAGGTTGTTTAAGTCTGTTTGCAACTGGCATCTTTCGTTGTTTGAAGCATACGTTTTAAAAAGTTTTACATCGTCAGCATATAATAAGACTTTTGAAAACTTAACAACAGATGATATGTCATTAATAAATATCAAGAACAGAATTGGACCAAGATGGCTATCTGGTGGAACGCCTGAAGGAACATTGATTATGTCAGAAAAAGTATCGTTAAATAAGACTTGTTGAATTCTATTGCTGAGATAAGAAGCAACCCATTTTAGAAATATTGGTTGAAAACCAAGAAGATCAAGTTTATTCAAAAGAATTGAATGGCTTACTTTATCAAAAGCTTTACTGAAATCTATGTATATAACATCAGTATTCTTATTCTCCCTAAAGCCAGCTGATACATGTGATACAAATTCAAGCAAGTTAGTTATTGTAGATTTCCCAAGACATTAGTGGAGAGATCCGGAAGGTTAAGAAATACATTTTTATTTATAATTCAAAATTAAAACAAAGATTACATATACAACATATCTTCACATATATCACCCTTTTCACTATCGTCTGAATCAATTTGTATGGCTTTCTCCATACATTTCACAATATCTTTAATTAATTCGTTTTTTTCGTCATACTCCATTTTCTAAAATATTTATATTATATTATGTATATTTGTATACATATTTGCAAATTACTTACCAAAAGATGAAATTAAATTTTTGTAATTGTATTCAAAATATTAATTTCAAAAAAATAAACGCAAATGCAACTATGTACTACGAAAGAAAGAACACGAATGCCGAAAAACGTCGCAGCGAACTGTTACGAATAAGAACAGCGGAAACTCGGCGTGATTCTCCTCTCCTCGTCGCCCCCTCGCCTATAAACCAAGAGTTGCCGCAACAAAAGTTGCTGCGTGTAATAAAGGACAAAGTGACTGCACAAATTCTGTGGCGGCACCTAATGCTGCAATGGCCGACTAAGCGTTTCAGGAAGTGATTCCTGATTTCATTTCGTTTACGTAAGTGCAGCGCATATTTTTATTCATTTGCTTACCAACATCAACTTATAGAGACTAAGGTGTTTTTGTACTGCAATTCCCTTTATCACAAGAACAACAACGAAACTAACTTCAATGAAAGTGTAAGGCAAGTGTGTAGGAGGATAAAGAGTTGGGTAGGGGTTTGACTCTCGCAACATGTTGCAATGGGTATAATACATAGTATAGTTTTCTTAAGGTTGTTTATAACCAAGCAAATTAAATTCTGGTTATTCGTCTGTCCGACATTTCATGTAAGCGTTGGTTGACTTGAGTAACTGCTTACGTTTTTTCTGGAATTTTACATGTGTTCCTTGGCAGTCCAAGAAGGTAGGTATTACAGATGAGCGAAATTGGAACACTGCCTTGCCCTCAAAATGCCGTTAGTCGAAAAAGTAAAGAGCGCTCTATCCAAGTCTAAAGTCAGCGATCTGTGATTTCAAAGTTTTTGAAAAGTCAGATGTACTGTATATATCTCACAAAATAATAAAGGTATATCAAGTGAATTTAATGGGCAATTTTACTTCTAACTTTTCTTAATACAGTGCAGTCGAAATCGAAAAATAACCTAACCTATAACCTCCCATACAAAAGTTTATGTTAAAACTACACAAGTGAAGTTAAGTGACTTTCGCATGAAAAATATTAAAAAAAAATTAAAATATGAAGTAGACAATTGGCATTGCAATGCCTATTTTTTTTTAATTATGCTAAAATCACGCCTACTCCTAATAGCGCTGTTTTAAGTTCCCCGAATCCTTTTAATTTAGCCTAGATAGGGATCAAGGATAAGGATATCGAAATAAAACCTTGCGAACATAGTGCCTTTAAGATGTGGAAATTGTGTTTAAAAAATGGTCGAAACCGCGCCATAACTTTCCAACTCTTGAGATACTTAATATGCAAGCTCGGAACGTCTGAACTTGATATTGAAAAGTTCAATCAATTTAAGAGACATTTCAATGAAAGTATGTTTCTTTTTCTAATAATGCGACCTCGTACTAAAAAAGCCATAAATCGATACAGTATGCATAATATAGGGATATCGACCTTTCAGTTTACATTATTCTTAATAATCGGCCAATAAGTCAGTTATTGATGACATTTGCAGACTTTCTGGCATTCGGTTGAGACTGAGCTTAGCCTTCTTAGTTTTTTTCAATTTGGTTTTTCACCCCTCACCAATCTGGAATTACAAATACTTTTCTTTTTCTTCTTGGCACTTTTGTAGCTGCCTTTGTCGGAAATGCAGCTAAACAGCACAAGCAATATTTAGTTGTGAGTTTTTGCGCTTTTTCACTTTATTCTTGTTGCAACTACTGCTTACCGCCCGGAGCTTTCAGGCATAGCTACTGCTTGCTAAACTTTTGCTGTTTTCGCCAACAACGCTAACACACAATATGAAGGTAGTTTTGTTACTGTTGTTGCTTCTACTCGCAATAACACAACGGTATATATATATACATATACATACACACATATATGTATATATACCTATTTGCTCGATGCATACACCTAATGTTGTTTTGCTGCTTTTGCTATTCTGATTGCTGTTGTTGGTGCAGCGCAGCGCAGCTACTTACGTGCGCCGTAAAAAGCTTTTGAAATCGTCTACAACAAAATGGAACTTAATCATTTTTATATTAGAAAGTAGATTTAATTTTCCTACTGCATACACAATGTTCTGGAGTCGACGAGTTTGAAATCAGCAGCAGAGCTGTGTTGGCAACTGCTTACAGAGCTGAGCGCGTACATACACAAGCACAACTACACCAACACTAATACAGCTACACAGGTGTATGTGTGAGCATGCTGGCGGTCTTGCAACTGCAATCTGAAACACATTCAACAAAAAATCCAACTATGCTGCAATGAGCACACACATACACCCACATATGCATGCACATGCTTTGGCTGACTTGTAGCTTGAAGTTTATAAGTACATTAGCGCAGCTAACCATTTCGCTTGCAACAAGCAATGAAAGAAGATGCTGCAGGCATTAAGAGATGATCATGCAACAAGCATTCGACTAGGTGTACACATGCGTTTGGCGCATAAAAATCGCACACGCACATCCACACACACTCGAACAGTGTGGAGCGACTGTTTGGCAGTGCTGAGTTGAGTGGCACTGCGCAGCGCAATGCAACTGTCGAAATTAACCAACTTAAGCTGCAATTTGCTCTGGCTGCCGCATCTGTTGCTGAAATTGCTTGTTTGTATGCACAAGCCGCACATACACACACATATGTATACATAAGCATACCACCCACTACCCACTTTAATAAGCTATTGCCTGATATTGTTGTTTTTGCAGTTGCAACATGAGCTTCCACTTCAAGTGCTAAGTTGCCTCCAACGGAGCCGTTCGTCTCTCCACACGTGTGCATTCTTCATTTCATGAATTACTTAATTCTTCCATAGTCTGGCAGCAAGTCGGCGTCTTCTTGCGCTTTTCAGGCAATTTTGCCGTAATAAAGCGAATCGTAAAATTGCAAAACAACAAAAGTCAGAATTCACTTGCGAAACAAAACAAGTATAATACAATATTATGCAGAAATGTTGCCGGAGCGAAATTGGACTGCGCATAAACGGCAAAATAATCATCTATGTTTTCATTCTCTGATGAGGCAAATTATAAGCTGAACTAATTTCGGCTCTAGCTTACGGTTGACTATCTTGATTTGAGGTTAAGATTTGCATTCTTAATTCGCCAGAAGAAAAATGTTACTGTTCTCTTGCTTCGTGGACTTAAACTATTTACGGTTCGATGTCGTTCGATCCTGAATAACCCACAACAAATAGCCGTTTCACTGGTAAACATTTACTGTAATTGCTTTTAAACAGTATTAACTCCAATTTGTTTATTATGAAATCTTTGTGACGCACAGAAAATATTCGAAAATTGATCACAAACGAAGATTAACATAATATTGAAATTGTGGAAAAGTATTACTTGGTATAAAAGTTTAAAAACATAATTTTCATGATCGTTAATAGTAGGCAGATAGGTGGAGTGGCTGTATAACAACGCACCTAGACCTTTAGGAGGCCCATTGTGAAACCACTGGATACTGTGAACTAAAATCCCCTCACTTCATTGCCTCCTTTCGTAACCACCCCGTGTTTTTGAGGAAGCTTTTTAGGACTTGTATATATGCAACCTGCGAGACGTCGTTGAGAAACCTTCGACTCATAGTTGCAATTTTTTCCTATATAAAGCCCTAAATTTGCATAGAAGGAAGTCTCATAGGAAGTCGCTTCCTCTGCTACCTCTTGGCAGCTTCTCCGGTAGTCATTATATTATATTGACAGTCTACTAGCTTGTCTGCCTTTTAGACAGGAACTGTTGAGCATACATACTGCTTCTTTAATAAGTCAAAAATTTCTTCTACAAAGTAATTCCATATTTGTCAATTAAATGCTTGCACGTAGCCAGAATCATAAAAAAGTTCTCCTTTCCGGAGTCTAATCCGCTTCACAGTTTCCAGTAACACCACTATGTCTTGGAACGCATTGAAGGTTTATCGTTAAATAAGATGTTAGATTCACAAAGAGGGTAAGACAGTTCTTCAGTATCTTTTACGAAACCCTAAGAGACCATTGTGATTTCAAAGCCGTCGGGCTATCTCTATGTATAAATTTATTCCTTTTTATGAGCATACTTTGACGACTACTGGCGACTAATAGGGAGTACTCGCATTCCCTTAGTCTAAAGGCTGACTTCGCTGCCATTTGCTTACAAAACAAGTCTGTTGGAAGTAAGTGTAAAATGATGTTTGGTGTTCTAAGGGCTTCACAGATGCAAATACTAGCTGCTCTTTGTATACTTTACATACATCTTAACGCATATTACCTTTCCATTATTGACCACTATTCCAATGTAGCGTAAGTCATAATTGGCCTTAGCGACCAGAGGCGTTAATGCCTATTTGGACCGCACCATTCTTTTACACGTATAAGGTGCTATGAATCTTTCTTTACCCTAGCGTCCAAGTTTGGTTTCCTTGAACACTTCCTTTTTAAAATTAGTTCCAAGTAGATCGCCTTATCTTCTCTGCTAGCCTAGTACCATTTTGTAATGACGACATTATTTATTTTTTAATGTTCTATGCATAAAATTAGCGAGGGTATTCGGGAATTTACCTTTAACCGAACCTACGATATCAGAAGCGTAAGAATGTACCCTCGCCTTTTCCAGATCTACAAACATTTTATTCATTATTGGAGACCCAGGAAAGGAATATCATATTTCCTTGAGCTATACCTTTTCGGAAAGATCTGCACATAGTTAAAGCTCTCAGCATTGAAATTATTGTCCTGTCCATGAACATTTTTTCAATTAATTAGCTGAGAAGTTTAGAGATGACCAAAACTTAAAGGCCGCTCAGTATTTCCTCTGCTACCATTGGGATTCATCCCGTTTCTGTGAGTTTTTTCTTAGAATACGCATGCTTCGAAACCTGTAACAGTAGTTTCCTATGCGTATTTATACTTGTTTCTCCAATGTTCTTAAGATTAATGAGAGTGTATCTGAAATCCTTTGGACTAATATAGGAGCTATATACATACATATATCCCGACTTTCCTCAATAACAAAGGAATATAGTTTAACTGCAATGCCCACTTAAAAATAGTTACTAACCAGACCATTATCTAGCTCTGGGACTGCTGTAATTGAGACGGAAATAAACTATACTTTAATTTAAGCACTTGTCTGTGATCAAATAACTTGTATGACAGCTGTATCCTATAGGGTTCCAATACAGATGGTTCCTACAAATGAGCAGTTTTTTGGGGAAAAGAGGACGTGTGAAAAATTTCAGATCACTTCACAACAGGATTACGTGCAGATGGGACGATAGGCGGACAGACAAATGGGTATGGCTAAATTGACGTGAGATCGTCACGCTGATCATATCACAAAGTACATTGAGTCCTATTTTAAGTTCGAATAATTTGAGTAAAAAAATATTACAGTTTTGTACGCTTTAAATAAATGGCACAAACTGAGGTGAACGAGGACCGACGCTTCCCAAAGCATGCTCCGAATACTGCATAAATGCAATATTAATTAGAGATGGCAAATATTTGAGTACCTGTGACTTTGTCACTGCTACTTAAAAATCACTGGTCACAGCTGTGAAAAGTTAACTAAAGTAGCAGTGACAGGAATTAAGGAACAAAGTAGCAGTCACAGTATCACATGAAAAATTGCGACTGTGACAAAATAGCATTCACCGTGGAACTTAAAAAATTTCGGCTGTGATGAATTCATATTCATTAAAGCTATGAAATTTCTTCAATTTTAGATAAGCATAAATTGGTTAACATATAAAAAGTTAATTTTGTAATACTTATGTACAAATTAAATTGAATACAGAAACCTCAATGCTGTAGTAAAGCCAATTATAACACTTTTAATCTTAAAATTGCATCAATTTATATAGTAATTTAAAAAAATTTATAAAAAGTATTTTATAAGTAATGAAATATTTTTAAAAATATGTTTTCGTTTACTTTAAATAGTTTATATTGAGTATCCTTATATTGCAAAAAAAACCTGCAGAGAATATATTTATTGTGACTTTAAAAATGTGCGTCTTAAAAAATAACGGATCATTTACATGAATTTTTGTACGAAACAGTTACAAATCAGTTTGCTTATACTTAATAAAAATTAAAGATGTCTGTGTCAAAAAGATTCAAAACAAGTTATGTGTGGCAATTTTTTAAAGAAGTGGATACTGTTTTCGCAAAATGTAATATTTGTAAACGCAAAATATCATATAAAACGTCAACATAAAATTAAAAAAAAAAACATATGGAACGGAGGCACCCTACTGTTTGATTGGAAATGGTAATATAATTTTAAGTTTATCATCAAATTGGTATTGTGAAAATATTTGTACAGTCGGAAATTACGCCAGCCCCGCAAAGTGCGCCTGTTACTTTTGAAGAGGATATTCCATCAACTTCGACTGCATTACCAAGGCCTTTAACACAAACTAAGATTTTAAATGTCGCGCGACTAAACTCAAAAAGTGAAATAACAAACAAGTTATTGGAGCTGTTTACGGTAGATTTAGAACCTTTCTCTATAGTTGAGCACAAAGATTTTCGGGAATTTATAACAGCCCTAAATCCATATTATGACATTCCTAGCAGACGTGTGATTTCAAAATCAATGATTCCTGCATTGTATGAGGAATGTAAACATAAGATGCGAGAAATGATTAGGAACGGAGAAAAGTTTTGCATCACCACTGATTGTTGGACATCGCGGAACACGCCTAGTTTCATTGCTGTTACTGCACATTATGTCTCCGAAAATTTTGAACTAACGTCAGTGCTTTTATCGTCATCCCAACTGAGGCAAAATCATACAGCTGAAAACTTAGATGAGGCGATACAACCAATCGTAAGTGATTGGAAAATTAACGACAAAATATTGCTAGCTGTGTCGGATAATGCTAGTAACATAAAAAGTACTATAATTAATAAATTAGATTGCAAGCATTTTGGATGTATGGCTCACACAATTAATTTAATTGTAAAAGAAGGATTACGTATTCCTGAAGTAGAACAAGAAACAGATAAAGTTAAAATAATAGTTGCTCACTTCAAGAAAAGTACTTCAGTGAATGAAGCGTTTGAAAATTACCAGAGCGACAGCGGTAAATAACCTCTAAAATTAATTCAACAAGTTGAAACGAGGTAAAAGCGAGGTTGGAGCGTTTTTCGGAGTTGGAGGAAGCGGTGATATGTACTTTGGTAATTATAAACAAAAATTTACCTATATTAACCAGCGACGAGTGGGCGACTGTTGCTGCTTTATGCAAAATTTGTAAACCATTTAGAGATGCCACAGTAAGCATTAGTGGTGAAACATATTACACAGGTTCGCTGGCAATACCAATCGCAAATGGTCTATTAGATGTGTATAGACACTTGCGAACTGAAACATTTTCAAATACTATACAAAAAGTGATTGAAATTTTTTTAAATGGAATTAGGGAACGTTTTAGCAGTTTACAACACAGTAATACACTTACGGTAGCTACTTTTCTAGACCACAGATTCAAATTAGTGGCGTGGACTGATGAATCAGCAGCTCATTACACAAAAAAAACTTATAAAATGTTATCTAATAGAAAGCAAAGGGAAGAAATAGAATTTCAGACTGAAAGAACAGAAGAAAATATTGAAAAATCAGTATCA
>CM050323.1:2701402-2718946 GCA_027475135.1 Bactrocera correcta | reverse complement strand
AAATTAATACATTTGCTCCAACGATCCCCTAATCGGTGGATCCCATCCTTGAAGTGAGAATTCGGAAGGCTTGCAAAATACGCTTTAACAGCCTTTATTACCTCTTTTTTTGATGAAAAACGCTTGCCACGCATACATTTTTTTAGTTCTGGAAATAAATGGAAGTCGCTGGGGGCCAAATCTGCTGAATACGGGTTTTTTCTTCAACTGCTCCAAAAGTTTGCAATAATATTCAAAACTAATTGTTTTATCGGTTTGCAGGTAATCCACTAACAAAATTCCTTCTTGGCCGCAAACTCCATTCCATTCTTTAGCCTCTTTTTTTGATTCAAGATCATGTTGATAGACCCTAGTCTCATCCATCGTGATAAATCGATTCACAAAATTCACTTTATCTCTTTTAAAACGCTCCAAATGCTGCTCGCATTCGAAAGTGTTTCTGTTCCATTGTTAGCAAATACGACACCCATTGTGCATACAGCTTTCTTAAATCCAAAATTTCACTAAAAATATGACTCACTCTGCTTAAGGAGATATGTAGAGCCTCTACTAAATCTCTCTCAGTTAATCGACGATCTTCCAAAACCATATCCTGTACTTTGGCTATGATTTCTAGTGTTGATGCGCTTTTTGAACGTCCTTCACGGGCATCGTCTTCAAGGCTTGTCCGACCACGATTAAATTCAGCGTCGTTCTGCTGTTCTAATTGTACGTAAATAATCATTATACACTTTTAAAATTCGTTCGTGAATTTCTTTTCGTGCTACACCTTTCAAAAATAATAATTTAATCATTGCAAGAAATTAAACTTTTTCCATTGTAAAGAAATATTGAGACACGGCGACACTAAATGGCTTGTAAACAAAGAATGAATTGACAGGTTGAAATCAAACTTCACATACGTTTATATTAAGAGTGTACCAACAAAAAACAAAAAAAATGGGCTAGTAGCAACGTCCTCTCTTATCAAACGACAAAACTTATTGAACAACCTGGTACTCAAGTGTATTCGAGAATATGTTACCACGCCATTTTAGAAATATTTATTTATATTTGATGGTTAGTATGCAAAAATAACGATCTACATTATATGTAACTCATAGGAGCTGAGTCTATATAAGCTCTGTTATATCCAAACCTATGCGGCTATTTAATTTTGCTGTTATATTTTACAAATTGGCTGATATGTACAGTATAAAGCCATCTGGAGAAATTCTTATATTATGCATGTGAAGATGGCAGATGTCCTCTGAGTTTATTAAAGGTATCTTACATTTTGACTGATACAAACATACATACATACATATATACGTATAGTATAAAGTTTTCTTCAAAAATATTAAACCGATTTTGCGAACCTATATTGCTATAAAGTATAATAGTTTTGTACACAAGTTTAAGTTTTGTCAACACCTGAAGAAATTTTTCCGTCATTGATCTGTGCAAGTTGTAAGAGTATAAAATTTTCGGTTATACCCGAACTTAGCCCTATCTTGTTAGACACGAGATTGGTACTACGTGAAAGGATTTGTTTGTAGGAAGTAGTTGTGGTTGTATTCTGCTGGCGTAGGCTGATGACATTGATATCTTAGGGCTTAACAACCGCGCCGTTAGTTCTGCTTTCTCTAGAATGGATAAGGCTTGTATTGCGACTAAGCATCCACGTCACTGTTAACAGTCATAACTTCGAAGTCGTAAATAATTTCGTCAATCTTGGAACCAGCATCAACATTAACAACAACGTCAGCCTCGAAATCCAACGGAGAATATCTCTTGCCAACAGGTGCTCTTGTAGTAAATAGGCAATTGAGAATAAAATCCGCCACGAACAAAAACAAAACTCTATAAATCACTCATTATTCCTGTCCTACTCTATAGCCCAGAGGCATGGACAATGACAACATCTATGAGTCGACGGTGCGAGTTTTTGAGTGAAAAGTTCTGCGAAAGATGTACAGTCCTTTGAGCGTTATGGCGTCAAACAGCGAAAAGAAGAAACGATTGGAGCGCTGTTATTAACTATAACCGCGTAAGCGGATTCTATGCCAGTAAAGATGAAGAAGGACTGGTTGTATTGCGATTCGCACATTCATTTTTTTTTTCAATATAACTGTTCGAATTCATCCATTTTCTCACTGATTCCATTTACAAGCGACAAGAGATCTGACTTCAGTCTTCATGTGGTCATGAAGTCTTTCCATATGAGACTTTGCATATTTGTTGATTGACGCGGCAACTGAATCAATTCCGAGATTGCGTTCAAGATCGTGACTGCCACCATACTAAGGCGCATTGACGGCGCATCTTAATATTTTGTTTCGGAATCGCTTGTTTTGTACAAGAGCTGCAATGTTGTATCTTATAAGTCCACACTGGTCTGAACACCTGCGTTTAGACACGAATTTTATTACATGTAGATAGAGCAGAGTTTCTACCCATTAGCAAATACTATACATACATGTTTTTGAATTATATTTCTAATTCTTCTTTTTTTTTGACATGACACGTCATCTAAGTTTTGTGTTCAGTGTTATGCCTAGGT
Source organism: Bactrocera correcta (assembly GCA_027475135.1). Lineage (NCBI taxonomy): Eukaryota > Metazoa > Arthropoda > Insecta > Diptera > Tephritidae > Bactrocera > Bactrocera correcta. Next base: position 2,716,404 of record CM050323.1, on the reverse strand, counting down.
ATTTCGCGGTAATAAGATATGGTATTTGCACGCCGTTTAAGTACAGAAGCATACTATAAATCTAGAATTGTTGTACATGAAATCTAAATGTACTGATAAAGTTTCAACTAATTGTATTCGCCATTTAGGGGTCCTTTTCAAAACTTTTGTTTAAATGTTCTTGCAATCTTGCAATTGATGCAGTTTGTGTGAAACAAAACAAAAAAAGGGATACATAGCCAAGCAAACAAAGATAAAAATAAAGAAAAAATAGGAGAAAAATAATAAGAAATATAATTTGATAAAAGAGGATAAGTTTGTTCCTTAGTAAATAACGCAGTATTCTCTGCAAATCATGCTGTAATGCAATTGGCTTCGTGTGGCAGATTGCATGTGAAAAGTAAGAGTTCTATTCGAAAAAAACGTTCCGGAAGGTATGATTTTAAGATATTGTAATATTTCTTATGGTAGAAGCATCTTAGTTTTGTTAAGGAGCCCGTTGTAGCAAACTTTATGAAAAGCTTTAAAACCGTAGAGGAATACCCTTGAGCAAACTCATTTTTTTCAAAGGCATTTTCAACGACTCGAGTTATGCTATGCATTGTGTCAATAGTGAGTGATTTTTTCGTAAGCCAAACTGATGCACCGGTATCAGTTTTCAATCTTCGATTATGTTGTTAAGACGCACAGCACGCAGTTCTTCCATAAGCTTTGAAAATATTGGTAGGAGAGATATAAGCCGATTCGAAGTTATGTAATTCGCGCACTTTCCAGGTTTTTGGAGCTTAATCACTCCCGTAAATTAATAGTAGCGTTCATTACAGCAGGAATTTTACTCTTATAGCATTTTGATGAAGTGGTTTTCGTATTTCGATGGTAAAGCCAGGTAATTTTTTTAGACTTCAGTTGTTTGTACACTTCCAAAGTGAATAATCATTCTTATGGTCTTTAGATAAACTTTTGGGACAAAAGCTCAGAGTTTTATTTTTAAAATTCTTTATCTTATTAGTAAGTTTTTTACACATTTTCATTAATTCAACTTTTGTTAGATGAAGATTTAGTTTGTTGCCACTTTCAAGCCGGCATTTTTCTGCTACCAATTCTTCACTTTCCTTATTATACTTAATACCTGCTGTGACGTTTTTTCTAATTGGTGTACTTCTCTAGATTGCTTATTGAATTGCGTTTGTCAAATCCATCATTTCTTTATCTAGCGCGGGATTAAAACTTATTAGCCATATTGGATAGTATTTGCTTAAAGTATTCCCAGTCAGTGTTTTATTTGTTAATGTTAAATATATTTGCGAATGGTCAAAAGTCATATCGAAATGGCTCTTTATGCACATATCATTTGAAGAGATATGTTCTGTATTGAAAAAAATATTAAGATAAGTGGATCTATTGGCCAATAAGTTGGTGTTCCAGTAGACATAATACCGCACCCAGTTATGTGAAAAGCATTCAATAACTTTCTGTCCTTTGTGGTTATAAGCCTCGAGCTCCAGTGGGTATGTTTCGCATTATAGTCACCAGCTATTACTAGTCAGTTTTTATAGTTCTGATCAATAACTATAAAAACTGACTAGTAATAGGTGGTGACTATAATGCGAATATCTTCTTCTTCTTCTTTACTGGCGTAGACACCGCCTACGCGGTTATAGCCGAGTCAACAACAGCGCGCCAGTCGTTTCTAGCTATATATCGCATTTTAATTGTTGTCTTCGGGAACTGTTAACTGCTGTAAGGGACAATTTGTTGTCACCATCTATGCGGCTTTCTTCGTGGTGTTTTACCTTGCTTCTTATAATGCCAGCTCCCCGTCTACAATTATTCGAATGTTTTGCATGGTACATTTTAAAGTTTCTTAATTTAATGTTAGCTTGCTTACTAAAATGGGTCTCAGATATTAAATTTTTTTTGTAACGAGTATTATTTCTAGCTCATTTTTGTGTTTAGTAAGGCCGTTTGCTTTTATTTATTTTTTGTTCTGCTTGTTCGAGCATATGAAATCTCTTTTCAGGTGCAATAGTAAACTAATTTTGTTTTGTAAGGTTTTCTAAAATTTGTTGGAGAACGCTAGCAACGTATGAACAGGGGTTCTCTTTTACAACCTGCGTATAAGCTAGACTATTTGTTGTTGAGACTTTATTTTCAGTTATTGGTTTGAGAGGTAGATACTGTAAAGAGATATTCATTCTTTACAGATTCTGTTATCTCTCTCTGTTGAAGACCATCTGCATACGTGAATGCTCGTTTCAATTAGTTTGTGGTAGATGGCAGGTAATCTGCCAATGTAGATTTTAAGGATATGATAGGCAGATGGTCTTCTACAGGGAGAAACAAACAGAGACAGTAAGCATAGGACATCTCTACAGTCTCTACATTTTCACCCAAGATGGACATGAGTTTAAAATACCTATCTAAAAATAATGGTGAATGAAAGTTTTCAAAAATTAAAAAATCTTTTAAAGGACCTTATCTGGTTTCTACATATCTGGTTATTCATATTAAATAAAATCACTTTTAAATCGAAGGGAAGCAATAAACGTCGTTGCTTAATTTATAGTGTTTATTTTCATAATCTTAAATTCATTGGTTGCTTTAGCCCAATTTATTATGCCTTACGTAAGCGAGGTAAACATGAGATAATATCTCGAATGACTGTTTTTATTTCCTTACTTATAGCCGTGTTGTGTACCTTTATGCAGCCGTGTGTAAATATGCGCAATAACAACACCTACGAACAAGCATGTAAAACACGAACATTATTAAAACACAAAATGGTGAACCGGCAGCGGAGGGCTGCCTACGAAATCGACAAACCATAAAACCAGGTGAAATTACCTTTACTTGTAGTTGCGCTCAAATATGCACACAAACAGATACCGCAGTGCAAGCGGAGTGCAGAGGCGAGAAGAGGGGCAGGTGTTGCCAGTGAAATGACTTAATAAATCCAAGTGCAGCAGCATGCGCCGGCAAAGACCGGCAAGGATCCCGAAGTGTTAAAGAGGAGGCGCCTACATGTAAGCTTATATGCACATATATTTATACTATCCAGTTGCATATGTATGTGTGCATGCAGGTATTGTTTGGCAAGTGAACATATGGCGATTCTCACGCGTAGACACACACACACGCTCGCATATATACCGACGTATGCACTATTTTTGCAAGTCTGTTTATACGTATGCAAATCTCTGTGTATGCGGCAAAAGCTATTGTTTTGACTTAATCAACATGCCACACGGTGTTGCAACATTGCAGTGTGGGAAATATGGTGGTGGTTTAAACAGTCAAAGTAGCCAATCTACACTGCCACAGAACGCAGACCAATACGAAATACCACAACAGTTACGAAAACAAAACTGTACGTATGTCTATAACGGCACACACACACACATGAGTGCATGCAAATGTACACAGGCGAATGATTCATACAACATGCGCAATTAAGCACCTTTTAAACCAAGAACAACACCGCCTCCCTAAGCAAGCCACATGCATACACACATGGAAACATCAATCATTGACACATACATATGCATACACACACACTTATATATGCTCTTGCAGATGAAATTGCACTGCCGTCTTCCAATACTTACGTACATACATGTAAAACGCTCAGGTGGTTACATATGTATGTATGTGAGTGTGTGTGAGCTAACAAGTGGTTGTTTGTAAACACTTTTGCGTTATTTTGCCTGTTAGTGTATGACAATTGGCCTGCTGTAACCACCTGAAATTGTGCACCTAATTTACTGAAACATGCTCGTGTTGTGTCCGTTATGTTGCCGAGATTTTCCACACCCGATGTGTATGTGTATGTGTGTGCGAAGCTTTCATTTACAAACTCCTCTTAAGGGACTAGTTGTAGCTTGCTTTAAAATTGATTAATTCTGAGTTTTGAGTGCTTAGTCGTGTGCGCAGCAAAATGTTTACCGATAGAATATATACAGTTAGGTTGCGAATTGTCTTCTCGTATAACTCGCTTTGGTGCCCTTTATCGTTACTCTGTTTGCATGTGTGTGGACGAAAGCAATTTTAAACTGCATAACTCTTTGAAAGGTCCATTATTTCGTTGTATTTTAATTCTGAGGCTCGGAATGTAAAAAAAAAATTATGTAGTGTAAAGTTTTAGTAAATAATGTTCACCAACTTCTTTGTTTGCTTATGGTTGAATCACTATCTTTAGCACATGATTACCAGTTATCAGAGTTTGAAGTAACTAATTAATGCATTAGTAAGGGGGGGCAAGTGTTGATCTGAATCATAATTATAGGTTTGCGTCAATAGCATCTATTTGCCTTCTGTGGAGCCATACTCAAAGTTAGTATGAGAAGAAAAAATTTGTTATGAGGGAGAGCATTTGAAACCGGTTCCAAAGCATCAAAAAATGAGAGATTAAGATTTTAGTAGCATTCTATGGATATTGTGCAAGAAATATGTGTTTCCATTCGATAATTTTCTTACAAATTTGATATTGATGGTTGAAATGTGATTTTTGGTCAATAATCGGCCACAACCGTCGATCGAATGTTGGATTCTTGGCAATTTTTTTTTCGTTAGCCCAAAATGCTCGGTGAAAATGCAATAAATCGATTTTTAGATGTTCAATTCCATTTCCATGAATTTCAATGATGATTTCAGTTGAGTTTTAATGAATTCACGCACAGTTTCGATGGAATTTACGGTGATAATGGATTTGATTGGTCCACATATTGATCGTCATTTATGTCCTCACGACCACTTTGAAAACGTTGAAACCACTCGTGCACTCTGCTACGAGTTAGACAATCATCGCCATAAATTTATTTCATCAATTGAAATGTTTGAAAAATTGTTGGCTCTTTGTTCGATGCTTATTTTCGCATAGATAACAGAAACATACTGACAATTAAAACGCAATAACTTCACTTCCAATCCATGAAATGTCCGTGAAATTCTCACTGAAGAATCGATATATACTATATATGGATAGATAGTTAGCAGATTCTAATGCACTTACCTTATGCTTCTATCAGCTATTTTTTTCTGGCTCCTAATCTTATCACACATAAAGGTACCTGTATAAAGTAATCGAAAGAAAAGAGTTATTAAAATATCTCTGAAGTAACTGAGGAAAATATTTACTTAAAATACAAAGAAGTGGGTTAAATCAGTTTCTAAAGTAGGCATAATTGTCTGCCATCCTTTTGGCATAGGCATTCGGTCAGATAAGTAATAAATGAAAACAACAAAATTGTCCTAAGGGTACTCAAAATAATAATAACCATTTCAGTGTCTTCACTATACTAATGTATTTATCGTACCTTCTTCATGCTTTTAAGTTCATCCCTACCAATTGTCCCAGTCTCAACTGAAAGAATTATAACACCCGATATGAGCTCGTGAAATAAATGATGACGCCAGTGTCACATCCACTTTTGTCATGTTCGCAATTTCAGGTTAATGTAATTTGCGTTCGATTGTTAGAATTATTATTTCCATTTTAAAATACATTCTCTACAAACCCTCAGCGAAGATAGAAATCAGCCTACGTACTTTCTACAAAACAACATTTAATAATTTCATTATTTATTTTTCATTTCACTTCTTTCGTTGTGCATTGACAAATTTCCATCGCATTTGACGTGGCTTTTGTGTTGTCATTATTTTTGACTGCCGCCGTTAATGTCTTTTAAATCAATCATGTCTATTCTAATTACAACAAATGCGTTCTCAATTTCCTCTTCACCAGATGTACAAAAGTACATTCATTTTGCGGTTTCAATTTTCAAATTCACTTTATTCATTCATAGCTGACTTGCGCCTAGAACCTTTGCCTTTTTTTGGTGGAATTTTCGAGTTTTGCTTGCTTTTTTTTTACCTGCAGAGGAGGAAATTCATAAATATAAAATGCGTTTGAATCCATTATTTCGTTTTCTTTCGCTAAACATAATTCAATTTAGCGTCATGCTGACTACATAAATTCGAATTCAAAACAATTTTAGAATCAAGGAGTGGTATCGCATTACGAAAGCTATGCAACAGCTTCTATTTTAATATGGAAAAATTTGAGACTATGAAGACAATAGATATAATTATTTCACCTTTCTATTTGTCTTAGAGTCAAGAAAATATGCTGCCTTATGAGCAATCTTTTTTCAAGTCAGACCAAAACTATTCAAGGCCAGAGATAGATCTGACATTTTACCGAAATTACCTAAAGTTCAGAGGAAATCCTTTTGTAATGTGGTATGGCTGTATGTCAAAATAGGTTCAATCGAAGAAATAATTTCTTTGTCTCAATATGCCTAATAGAAAGATCTTCGAACTTTCAGTCAATTTTATATTACATAAATCGTCAAGACCCGGGTGAAAATTTGTTCTGGATCTCATATAACTCACACATATTTTCATCTGAAGGGTTTTCCTTTGACAGTTTGGCCAAAACCCGATCCCAAATCGGTTTGAATGCCTTGTTGTGTTATTTTTGCAACAAGTTTAGTCGTATCAACTAAAGCTTATCGAGATAGAAGTGGAGTTATATATGTATTGTATAACTGATCAGGATGACGAGACGAGTTGAATGTTGGATATCTGTCTTACCAAAAATATTAATTTCGTATAAGTATTAGGATATCAAGATTAAATACTATAAGAGCTTCTACCGATAGTGTGAAAATGGATGAAATCGGAAGATTACCTCGCTCACTCTTGTGCGTGAGTGGCGCATTGCATATCTTGGGATCCGACCGACCGCTTTCGACTAAATTTAGTACGTAGCATTCTTCTCATTTCCTATGCACAATGTCAAAACGGATGTAATTGGACTCTGCACACTCATGTTTTTTTTATAGTGGAAGGAAGCATCGAAGCCGGAGTGCGGGACTTTAATCCGCTAAACCTAACCTACTCCCACTCAGGACTCTCCCACGGAGCCACCAGATAAGGTATTACTTCATGGGAGTGACAGGACATTTTACGTCTCCTCTATAGCACAGACGGACGTCTATTCTGCTGTATCTGTCTTAGTATTGTCATGATGGAAGTAGCCGCTTCCTGAACAGCTTTCCACTTCTCAGAGGACTGACACATAAATAAGTGCAGTTAAACTTTCCACCGTTAAACTACAACCTATTGCTTTTTCTGGCTTTCCTCTTATGGTTAGAAACCGAGGGCAATGGGAGAACACGTGCTCAGAGTCTTCTATTGACTTCGTACACATCGAACAATACGGTCTGACATCGTTTTGAAATTTATGTAGATAGCCTCTGAAGCACCCATGCCCGCTTAATATTTGGCTCAGGTGGAAGTCCAAGTCCCCATGTTGTCTACTTATCCACGTATGGATGTCAGGTATAAGTCTGTGGGTCCACCGTCCCTTTAGTTGAGGTTTTCCACCGTTGCTGCCATATAGTTATGCTCTTCTTTCTCTCTTTTGGATTTCTGTAATTGGTGTTGATAGCTCATATAATATCGTGAGCTCGTCACTCTGGATGTCTATGGGCGGCATACCAGCTAGTACTTCGGATGCATCGCTGGAAATTGTTCGGAAAGCACTTATTACTCTTATTGCTGAGAGTCTATGCACCACATTTATTGTTTGACATACGCTTTTATGTTTAGTCCCTGTATCCATACTGGAGCTGTATATAGCATAACAGAGCTCATAGATTTTGCGATTAGAAGTCGGCGGCTGGAGCGCACACAGCCTCTATTTGCCATCATTCTTGATAAGGTGTTATAAATTTTATTGCTTTATTTGCTATGTTTGCCAAGTGCTGCTTGAATTTCAGCTATGGAGTCCAATGTTACCCCTAAATACTTCAACTGTGTTGTGAAGTAATTACGCACTCTCCTATAGTGAGAGTTATTATTTCCTCAATTTTCCTCGTGCTTATGAGCAATACCTCTGTTTTGTGCTCAGCCAGTTCCAAACTCTTGGAAGAAAACCATTGCCGTAGACCATTTATACATTCATTACATTTATTTTGTAGGTCATCAAGTTGTTTACCTACTGCTACCACTATAAGGTCGTCTGCGTATGCGATTAGCTTAACGTTTTTAGGCTGTGAAATACTTAGCACCCCATCATAAACTAGATTCCATAAGAGAGGCCCTAACACAGATCCTTGTGGTACTCCGCTTGTAATAGGGTAGCTCTTTATGCCTTCGGTGGTGTCGTAGATCAGCTTCCTATTTTTAAAATAACTTCTAACGAATTTTATAAGGTACAGAGGGGCGCGTATTCCATATAGGTCTTCGAATATATTTTCCCATTTGGCAGAGTTGAATGGATTTTTCACATCCAGGGTGATCAGCACACAATATTTTTTTGTACCACCTTTCCATCTTTTGCCACTTACTGCTCTTTTCGCAGTGTCGACAACTTCTTTCAGTGCATCGATAGTATACCTCTGTTTTCTGAAGCCGTATTGTTTTTCTGATAGTCCGCCGGCTTCCTGGATTGCAATCTCCAAGCGGTTTCTTATTATGCTTTCGTTTACTTTGCCCATTGTGTCGAGCATACACAGAGGTCGATACGAAGAAGGTTCATTTGGTGGTTTTTTGGGTTTTGGGATTAAGACCAGACGCTGGACTTTCCAGGGATCAGGGAACATCCCTTCTTTTATGCATGCATTGTACATTTTTGCAAAAAGAGTGGGCTTCGAAATTATGGCTACCTTTAGAGCTCTGTTTGGTATTCCGTCAATACCAGGAGCTTTGTTGTTTTCTATTTTTTTGGCTATGGCCAATAGTTCTTCTTCTGTGACCAGTGGGGCTGATTCAGCAGCTTCGTTTCGTTGTTCAACGTTAGTTATCGGTCGTGCGTCGGAAATAATGCCTCGACGACTTTCTTCATGAACGAAGCGCATTAGGGTTGCTGTCGCTTGTTTTTGAATTTGGACATACAGATTTTATAAGCAGTCCCCCAGGGGTCTATATTCGCTTCTTTACAGATCTTTTCAAAACAGTTTCTCTTGCTACGGATTATAGCTGACTTAAGAAACTTTTTATGGTTTTTAAAATTTCTTTGAGACGGTTTTCGTTTTCGTCACTTTGATTCCATTGTAGGCGACGTCGGGCTGAGTGACATAACTTTCTCAGCGTGGCAATTTCTTCATTCCGCAGTATACCGGCTTTCGATTGTTATTGTATCTCGTCCTGCGCATAGTTGCGTCGCATGCTGCAACTAGTTCCTTTTGCACAGTGGATACTATGTGGGTGGCGTCTTCGCCTGGTGCTATTGCTGCACTCCAGACTGTCTCAAAAACGTCAGTGTCAAAATCTGTTTGCTTCCAGCTTCGTTTATGTGTAGTAATACTGCGTGGGGAATCCTAGTCTCGCGAGAATAAAACTTCTGCGAAGATTGCCATATGGTCACTATTTGTGAACATGTCTGACACCTTCCACTTAATGTGTCTGCTTAGTGCGTCATTTGCAAACATCAGGTCTATTACAGGGCCCTTATTTCTTTTTTGGTAGGTATTTTTTGTGCCACTGTTCATTATTGTGAGGTTGGTTTGGCTCAGGAATTCTAAAACTAGGCGCCCACGGTGGTTTGAACTTCTGCTTCCCCAGGCAGTAGACCATGCGTTAAAATCGCCTGCCATTATTATCGGTGATTTTCCTCTGCTTTCTAATGATAGTTCCGAAAGGAAGTCTTCAAATTCTCTAACGGACGCACTGGGACGAGCATAGCAGCTTACGTAATAAATTCCCCAATTTGCGCCCACGTAAAGCCATTTTTTGCTTATTTGCAGCAAGATGTAAATGTTTGTCCATTGCAGGACCATATTGCTGCTTTGCCACTTCTGTCTGTAATCCAGGTGCTTTCCGAACTCACTCAGTAAGGCGACATCAATGTTGCTTTCTATAACGTTTGATGCAGCAAAGCTTGTGCTGCAACGCAGTGGTTTAGGTTCAGCTGCAATATTCTCATTTCTCCATTGTCTTTAGCAACTCGACGTATTTGGGGCAGGTCGTACTTAGAATTGAATGTTCTCCTTTGAAAAGCGTGCAACTCGGTGTGTTAGTGCATTCTTTTGCAACATGTCCCGCGCTTCCACAACGTGTGCAAAGAGAGGACCTGTCGATCAGGCTGCAACATTTACGCGCCATGTGGCCTGGATGGAAGCATCTGTAACAACGGGAAACAGGGGAGTACTCCCGGAGGCGACAGATCGACCACCCAATCTTTACTTTGCCAACTTTAAGGGCAGTCTTGGCATCTTGGGCACGCAGGGATATAAGGGCTATTTGAGTGCCGCTTCTTGTTTTCCTCATATTTTTAACATTTGCTGCCGCTATGTTTGTATTCCGCACTCTTTTTGTAATGCGAAACAAATTTCTTCTGAAGTAGTTATTTCATCCAGATCTTTGCACATTATAGTGACGTTGTGTGTTTTTGGTTGTACTACTGCCATCTCCCCAACCACTCCCTCTAGAGCGCTCTGAAAAGTTTCAGCTTTTTTGCCTCCTTGGGCTTTTTAGCTCTATGAGCAGGTCCCCTTGAGAGTTTTCCTGATGTCATATTTAATTTTACGGAGAATGTCTGCATACGAAGCTCCGTCCTTTTTTGTTAGAATTATAGCGTCTCGTTTCGACCTAATTCTCTTCTCCGTGGGCCTCTTCTTTTTTCCACTTCTACCCATTTCTCGGGTGCTGGCTTATCTGCTGTGGTGTCTCTAATATTTGTTTTGACGACTTAACTAAAGGTTCCTTGCACTTTTTGAGTCATGTTTTTTGGCTTCTTCGTACGTGATAGAAAGCCTGATGAGTCCCGTGCTCTTTTTGGTGTATTTTGGGGCGATACTTGTGACGCTTTCCCTACCATTACTATTTTCGAATGAATTTCGAGATTTACTGTTTTGCCCTACAAGTATGTTATGCTGCTTACAAGCTCTCGCATGACTTGGTTTATGTGTCTCTGTTAGGACATAATATTCTCGAGCTCTTTTATTTTTCTGCCCAATTTGCAAAAAATATTGCTCTATCGAATTTGCCACTCTTGTTCTCATTGTCGGCAGATTCACTATTTTTTATTGGTCCAGCAACGGTAGACTCCTCTTTTTTGCCATTTGGCGGCGTTCTTACATTTTTGAAATCCTCCGAAAAGGATTTTCTGGTGTACACACAGAACTATTCTCAGAGGCCATACCTCACTCGAAAATAGTTGGGAACACCTGCCAACTAGTCCGTTCAGTCTCTTCTTCTTAAGTCTGATTTAAATTTCCGATGGTTGGCAACGCCAAAACCGAAAGGGTGTAAGCGTGATAAATCAATAACCCAATACGCCAGAGAAATTAAATTTATTTTTGACATAGTATGCAAAGCCTTTAATGGAGGCTGAGTCATAATTGGACAATTGGAGTACCGCCCACTGTTAGGTAAAATCATATTCCTCGGCATCTTCTCAACGATTTCAAAAAATTCGGTCACATTTCTTTGATATTCCTATGTTACAGTATGAAAAGAGCAACATTGCGCCACAACCATATGACACAATTTTAAAAATCATTTGATTCGTTCACTTTTCAGTATACAAATCAGGAAACAATGCACGAGGAAGACCAAAAATTGCACACATCCATCTAAAACTGTTACAGTCCTTAGGTACTTTTGACCGAAAATATCGGTTAATGTGTGAGATATATAACTGAAGTGCAGAGATAATACTTTAACAATAACAGTATGTCAAAAATAGGTTGTATCGGGTTAATACATCCCACAGTTCGCATATACCTAACACAAATATTCTTGAACTTCTGGGTGACTTGATACCGTATATATCGGCCAATATGTTTGTTATCTTAAATGAAGAGCGTGGTTTTGTAATAGCTTCTCTCCTCTTTGTGCCCAAAATTAAAAACACCTTTTGCATTTGAAAATATTTCCTTGTCTTGCAAGTTGCAAGAGCATGAAATGTTCGGTCACGTTAGCCTTTCCTTTCTTGTTTTAGATAACAATGATTTCAGAAGATGAGATTAGATCTTAGATCCCATTCGTGCTCACTAACTCTAAGTATAGGATTTGGCAGTAAGACGTGTTTCACTTCAAATGAAGCCGACTTGTTTAGCGGCACTATTTGACTAGGCAGTATATTCGACTGTTAGATTTTTTCAGAAAGCTCACACAAAATTTGCTTTGGAAAATATTCAAATTGGTCAGTTTCTCGACAACTTGCACATAGAAAATTTCACTTGATTATATCAAACAATATCAAATGATAAATTATGCAGAGAAAATAGAAAACACTACACATATTCATTATAGTTGAAATCTTTATTTCAGTAGAAAACACTTTCCAAATACGGAATTAATTTTTGTAGGCATAAACCACATTCTTAGTTTGCAGAGAGGAGTATTCTACTAAACAAATCAAATAGGAAATTAGCTAACAAAAAATTGCACAAAGCTTTCAAACAGTGAAAAGAAATCAAAACATAACAAAATTCCAAAAATTAAATTTGCCTAAGTTTGAAGCTTGCTTTTCTCACGGAATTTTTGACCAGATGTTATACCATGTTCCCTCAATTGGAGCCAATTTGCATCAATGCATGATTGACTTCTCTCTTTTGTTGTAATTTAATTACTATTTGAGAACATACTTTGAAACCTGTTAAAACAAACAGCAAATTTTATTTAAGTGTTTGTTAGGAAACACACACAAAAAACAACTCAATTAAAGTGGCAACACCTCAGCTATGCAGACGAAAATGAGGTTGAGAGAAAAATTCAATTTTCAAAACTCTGCTGCAGTCAATAAGAACTTGCAATTTGTCCTCTGCAATGAATTTGCAAGCGCCGGCGATCCAAGCACACACTCACATATGCACATATGTTCACATACATACAAACACACATGCATATGTGCTTATAAAAGTATCACTTTTGGTAAAGGATGGATGTTGCGTTTGCTTGAAAGCTGAAGAGGAAATAGAGTCTTTCAATTGAATTTGCACTTCATCAGTTGCAACAAAATAAGCCAAGTCAAGGTTGGCGGAAGCGGAGGGGTCAGAGCAATCAAACGTGGCAAAGCATAGAAAATAAAAACAGTAGCCCAGCAGCAAACCTTTGTGCGGAGGGGAGCGAGGACGAACGAACTGAAAGTGTTGTGTGTTTGTCTTTGATGGCAGCAGCGGCGTTGCAGCAGAGGGGCAGCAGTTGAGGCAGCAGCAAGCACGTTTGCCAATAACAGAATCAAGTTGATAAATTTTTCCTTTTGACGACAAATAAACCGTGAAGCGAAAACCAACTGGCAATTTGGCATGTGTGCGTGCGCACCCGCTGCATTGTTGTTGCAAGCAACTAAGTGCCAGTATGAAGAGGAAAGCAAACGAGTGCAGCAAAGAAAAAAGTATTAAAAACCATGCCTTTGTATATGTGTATGTGCTTTATTTCACCGCGCGCATATGTTAGTGTGCGTATGATTGTAACTGTAATTGCGTGCTTGTAAACTTTTGTTTCCTATAAAAATCAATTACATTGTTGCAAGCCCCAAGCCGTTGCAACTCAAGGCCATTACACCCTTGCACACATACTTACAGCTTACAGAAGAATGCCATGCTGCTGAGTTTATTTTAGAGATTTTTCAATACATTGTAAGTGGCAACACCCCCGCACGCCACACCTTTGAGGTATCGGAACATGCAAGACGTCAATCTGTTTTTACAATGCCATATATTTCGTTTATAAGAACAGTTTGGTTCGATCGTAAAGGTAAATGTTATGATGGTGTTGTATTTATTTGTTACGATTTCGATTTCGATTTGTTTTGCTTCGTGTTGCTCATACGCCGTGTCGGATGTAAAGCGGTTGTAAAATTTCGCTCGAAATCTGTGCGCTTTAAACAAAGCGTTTTTTAAATGCATTGAAGCTTGTGAAACAGCCAATTCCACAGTTCTTGCGTACAGATATTTATTTATGTTTTCAGAAATGTTAATAGAAAAAGCAAGAAAAAGCAAGTGGACACAACTCTACGCAAGGAAAGTGCCATTTAATTGATTAATAATTGAGCACCTAAAGCTTGAACTATTCTCTTGTTTATAAATATTTAAATACGATGAATAAAAAATCTAGGACGAAACTGAGTTTGACCGATTACGAACTGTGTAATGATGACAAGAGTTTACAGCGGTTTTGTTGCTCTAGATATGAGACCAATTTTTTTTTATAATTTTGAAGATTTATTCTCTAATTTTTAATTTTTTTTTTAGTTATACATAACATATGTATATAAATATATATTCATAATGCCAGCTTTCTTTTAAAATATGAGTAAACAGAGAGAGAGAGAGAAAACTTTAGTTATTTTTCAATGACACTACCAACACCGTGATCTAGGCGTGAATTCAGTGGTAAATGAAATCTCCAAATTAGCAAAGTCTCACGAACTGAGGCTTAGACAGCACGTTAATGTGAAAGCCTCCAGACTCATCGAAACTGCTGGGCGAGAAATCTGGTTGAAACGCAAGAAGCCTTCCGATCTAGTAAGACAACAGTAGCAGCACATGTATTTCTTAATATTTAGCTTTTAAGTATCTCTCTTAATTTATTAGACTAGAATTGTTGTTAGTATTTTACTTTTATATACAAGGTACAATGTAAAATAATAATAAAAAAAACAAAAAAAAAATATATATATATATTTCAATGAAACGCCTTTTATGAGCTTTTTTTCTATAATTTTCCGGTTGACTTTTTAGTGACGAACTTATTAACATCGATACCATTCGTCCATCACTTCTTAATCCTAGTGGAACCGTTCTCCTTGTCCTTCGATATTATTTCCTAAAATAATCGAATTTAATCCAAATGATTGCCTAGATAACGCTGGTCACCACTTTTTATATACTCATATTTGGTCTTAGAGTCTGAAAAGTTTTCAGAGTATTTTGTACACTTTCTTCATATGGTGCGAAGGAAATTTTTCACTATTGACTGTCAGAACAGTCGTGACTTAGATTAAAGCTACATTTTTCGTTAATTGCTGAGGTTGAGAACCATTAAATATTCTATAAGTGTGTAAATAAGTT